>AYEL01035584.1:0-12740 GCA_000484575.1 Olivierus martensii
TAGTAAAAATTGTTTCAAATCTTTTATATATATATATATAGGCTATATTTAAATAATAATCATGGAACAGACATTATTGTAACAACATTTTTGAATATTTTTTATATTAGTGAAAAATATTTTTATATATATTAAAAAATATATTTTCATTTTCAAATATTTAAATATAAAATAATATAATAAAGAGTAATTTTACTTACAAAGTAAATAACTGAGTTGTCTAGTTTTCATTTATAAAGATTTTCACAGATAATATAAACTGTAAATGTCTCTCTTAATTATTATGATGCATTTATTTAGATGATAAAGACATTTTCATGTTGCCTTTCAAAAATTCTGATAAGTCTGCATAAAAATTTAATTTTATATTGAAATTCAAATAAAATTTTACAAGTTTAATAACTTTTAAAAAGTAAAGATGAAAACAATAGTAGTAACATCTAAATCACATTGAATTTTTGCATCTATATATTGAATTCAATTCATGGTGATGATACATTTTATAACAACATATTGAAATAATTTTTATCTTTCATTAATCTATAACATACTCAAATTTATTTATTTTAAATTAAAACAGGAAGAATAATTATTCCATTAATACTTATCAGTTATTGATAACTGCAGTTGTAAAACATTTTTTGCTTCAGTTTAATCTAAAACAAAAGTATAGTTTAAAGCAATGATCATCTTTTTAGAAATTTTAATTTATTTTTTTAAGTTATTATTTGAATATTTCTGTTTAACAAATTAAAATGTAATTATTTCCTAAGATTCAACAAAATTACTCAATTTTATATATATATATATTTTTTGTTATTAATAAAAATTAGCAGTTAATATCTAAATTGTTTTTCAATATAGCTTGATTTTTTGAGTGAAGCTGAAATGATGAAGAAATTTGATCATAAGAATATAGTACAATTAGTTGGAGTTTGTACCAGTGGCGAACCTGTTTATACTGTGATGGAATTTATGCTGTATGGTGAGTTATAATTCTTAAATTAATTTTTAAAACAATAAAACCTTGAATGTTTAACTTTTTTTATTAGGTGATCTAAAAACTTATCTTCTTGGTCGGCGTCATCTTGTAAACCACAGAGATAGGGAAAAATCTGATGAAGTGTCCGATCAAAGACTGACAAATATAGCATTAGATGTAGCAAGGGGATTAAGTTATTTAGCTGAACTCAAATATGTTCACAGAGATTTAGCTTGTAGAAACTGTTTAGTAAATGCATGTAGAACTGTCAAAATAGCAGATTTTGGAATGTGTAGACCTATGTTTGATTCGGACTATTATAGATTTAATAAAAGAGGTAACATTTATCAAGAATTTCCTATTAATAAAATTATGAAAAATCTGAAGATAAATTTCTGATATATTTCAGGTATGCTACCTGTAAGATGGATGGCTCCAGAGAGTTTGATAGATGGCATATTTACACCAACATCTGATATTTGGAGTTATGGTGTTTTATTATATGAAATAATTACATTTGGTAGCTTTCCTTATCAAGGTCTTTCAAATAATCAAGTATTAGATTATGTCAAGGGTTTTAATACGCTAGCTGTTCCAAGTGGTTGTAAACCACAATTGTAAGTCTAAATAAATTATTATTATATATTTATTATTAATACTTCTTTTATTTCATATATCTGGTTACTTTTATTTTCTTTTCTAAAATATATAGCATTTAATCTATTATAAAAAAAAAAGTGATTTTTTTTGGATTTTTTTTTAACTCTGATATATTATATGTTGATGAGTTAGTCAAGAAATGCATAAAGAATATATTTTATCCTTATTTTATAATGTAGACATTTAAAGATACCATTCATAAAATGCATGATTATATCATTTAAAGATATCATCAAACATTTATTTTTGCTTGATGATGAAAATAATTCTTTATGATTATTTGTAAAATATATAAATGTAAGAAAATATATGAAACTTAATCGTGAAATTAGATTAAGATCATGAATTAGATTATATATGACTAAAATACCGAAAATATTTTTTATATAAATTTTCTCTCTTTTAGAGCATCATTGCTATTGAAGTGTTGGTCTAGGAAACCACAGGATCGACCAAGTGCTAGTGAAATAGTTGAAATTCTTGCTAATCATTCAAATCTAATATCACCCTGTCTTGATATGCCTATGGCAAGTGTTGAAGTGGAGGATACTGATTCTATTGAACTTGCCATTAATGAACGGACAAGACTGCATTCAGTCAGTGGTAATTGGCCTCAAAAAAGGCAAAATGGTTCAGTGGACCAAACTGTTAAGATGTTCAAAGAAGCACATGAACTTGAAGATTTGGCAAGGAAGCGTGAAACTTCTCCAGTATTAGACAGTCCATGTGTTTTGGGGCATAAAGGACAATATTTGACGTTACATCAAAATGGTCCTCGAGGAGACAGTGACTATGGCAGTGATGTATCTCAAGACTTCCCACATACTATTACATTTGTGTGAAATTTTCCAAACTGCTAGCAAGTTTTTCTGGATTCCAAAAGAAATTACAAAAAAAAATTATTTTTTTTCTCTAATGATTCAGATAGATTCAAAACACTTGGAAATTTCAATAATACAAAAATGATAAAGGTATTTAATTTATAAATGTTCAATTTTAAAAGTAATTTAAATTTTAAAATGCAAAATTCATAAAATAAAGATTCCAGTTATATTTATTAATCCTTCATTGCATCATAAATTTTAATTAGCAAAAAAGTTTCAAAAACTGAATATTAGAAAATTTTCTGCTAATTTTGCTTACTACTTCTACTTGAATTTTTGCAAAAAGTTATGAAATTTAATGATTTAAATTATTAATTAAAATTAGCTTTCTTACATTTAAACAATTTTATTCTATTTTTATTTTATTTGATATTTTAAAAATATCTGTTTCTTTTCATGAAATTTTGTAATTACTTATTTTAAAAATATTAACAAAAACAACTAACCTGAAATTGAAACAAAATTCCATGCGACTTAGTTTATCAAAATCTTATCTTACAGAATCCTAGCAAATTTAAAAAAAGTTTAGCTATTGCTTTATAGTTAATAATTATCAAATAAAATTTAAGACAAATATAAAATTTTAATTTGTTACCATTCTGAAAATGCATAATTCTAATTAACAATAAATTGTATTTAATGCACATATATTATGTATATAATACATAATTTATGCAGTTAAGTTTTAATTTAGTACAAAAATATGGTGCTCTGGAATCTTTAGTACAAATTTCAACTGTGCCATAAACTTTATGCCTTGAAATCTTTTATTTGTGAAAGATGAATTATATAAAGCACTTTCATAATAGATAATCATTTATAGATATATTCATTTCATCTTTTCAGTCAATCATTATGTCAAAAAGTTGTACGATAAAATCATTTGTAATATATCTGTTGTACAGATTTATTGTATATATTTTAAAAATTAACCAAAATGGATAAAAATGTGCATCCCATTGGGTGTGGTGTCTGAAAAAAATCAATATGTATTATTAAACTCCAATTCCTATCTAGGAAAGTGTGCTTTGTTAAAGATTGTAGCAAGTATGTGATATAAATTTTGTTGTGCAATATTGAGGATTGTTGAAAATGAAGCAATGTTATATGAAATGTGGTGGAAATACATCAAAAGTGAGACCACTTTTTTTCTAGTCATTTATGTTAAAATAATGTTGTACTTGTTTTTATAAATAAATTAAATTATAATTGCCAAAATTCCCTTTTAACTATATTCTGTTTATAAACATCTTGCATTAAAATGCAAAAAATATATTTAAAATTGGAATCTGGTCAATGTACATTTAAGTGTAAATACGAATGTAAAATATTGTCTTTTGGCAACTGTTCTGTTGGCAACTGAATTGTATAAAGAATAAAACTAAACGATTATATTATTGTTTCATGATATTGATCCACTAGTAATAAGTTACATATATATTCATAATTTAGTCAAATATCTTTCTCTTTCTACACAAATTCTATAATTTTTAATCAAGTTTTTTTTTTTTTTTTATAAAACACCAAATTAAATTTAAATTGAATATAAATTGCTATATTTAAATAAACTTGCAGTTGATTTCATATGTATTATAATTTAAATAAAAAATTTAAATAATATTATATAATTTTGTAGATAAATCTGATTTCATCTATTATGCTCAACCTTTAATTACATGCATCCCATTGCAGTGTGTATCCCAGCAACAGAAATGTCTTCATTTTACAAACACCTTCATTATTCAAATTAAAACATATTTAAACTTACATCAGATATATTTAGTCTTCTAGAAATAATACTGTTATTGCTGTTAAGTGTTCTTTTAGTGCTTGTTGTTCTGTAATGCTTAGTACAGAAGCAGATCCACAAGGAGCTATAGTCTCCTTTAAAAACATTTAAAAAATTTTCTCTTCTTTTTAAAATAATGAAAGCATGAAATAACATGTAAATTTAGAATTTTGAAATTAAAAAATAGAATACTATCAAAATCTATCAATATGAGATCATGAATTTCAGATCCAGAAACAAATTTCTGGATCTGAAATTCATGATGTCACATAAGCATAATCTACTTTCTGTGTTTTTTATGTTTTTAAAAATTTTCATATGAATTACAATTCTGTTAATCTGATCCTAATTTATGTAATAAAACAGGAAAACTTAAAAGCATAATTGAATTTTCATTATTTATTTTCCATAATGAGAATACAATTCACTGTTCTTAGCAGATGTATTAATGGCTTTAATAATGTATTATACAAGTTTTTTTATATATAAAAAAAATAACAAACAAAAACTTATATCTTATAAAGATTTAAAAAATGTTTTCTTTAGAATTTCAGTTCAGAAAAAAATAGTCCTTAAATTTAATATACTCCTGTCCGACCAGCTTAGCTATGACATCAACACAAGTGCTCATGTGCTAACTGAATGAGTCCAGTGACAAAATAGGGATGACAGCTTCGCACAATGGATGTTTTCAAATGCAAGATAACTGAAGTTGAATGAAAATTTATTGTAATGTCGAATGCTAAATGATTAGTTTCGACATTGGAAATAATTACTAACAGAATTTAATATAATATTAATTCAATAATTCCCACTCATCATTATACCGACTGCGAATGCTAAATGATTAGTTTCGAAGTTGGAAATAGTATATTTAACAGAAGTTATTGTAATGCTAAATGATTAGTTTTGACATTGGAAATAGTATATTTAACAGAATGATAAATGATTAGTTTCGATGTTGGAAATAGTATATTTAACAGAACTTCTAAATGATTAGTTTCGACGTTGGAAATAATATATTTAACAGAACTTAATAATATATTCCCACCCATCATTATACCAACTGCAACTCTCCCTTTTGCATTTGGACTCATCCATCTTAACTAGGCATGGCTTTCATGGACAGACAATATTCATTATAGTGAAACAAAACAGGAATAAATAAAAAAGCTTGATAATTTGGTTGTCATTTAATTCACTATGATAGAGTATTAAATGACAACTGAATTATATAGAAAAATAAATGAAAGATCAGTGCTGCTAAATATTTCTGGTATTTTCAATTCATAGATATTCATTTTAGAAAATCCTTTATAATGTTTGAGTTCATATTATTGATAATGGTAATGCATGTATATTCTATAACTAATAACATTTTCAGCAATTGTATTAACTTACATTTATAAATCATGTCAATTAATAACAGCAGAATATGTATATGGTGTTTGAAAAACAGTATTGGCTTTAGAAATTTGTGAGAGGTGAGTACAAATTCTAAAACTGGGTTATCTTTTTTTTTTTTAATAAATATGAGATTCTTATGAAAACACCTATTTCAAGTAATTGAAGAGTTAAAACTGTCACATTAAAACTGTCCATGGCATCTATCTTTACTTGTACCTGATCTTGCTTGAAAATACAGTATATTAAATTTTTTAAGATTAAAATGACTTTTAATTCAAAAATATGCACTGATGCACTGATTATAAGATTGTTTATATATATATATATATTATACATATTACACTGTGCTATTCATTTTTTTGTTGAAGATTTTCAACAAATAAATTTAAAATTGAGAGAGCTGAAACAACAAAAACAATGGGAAATATATTCAGTAAATGATGAATATTCTTTTAGAAAATTCAGTAGCTAAGCAATAGCTTTTATAACAATTTTTGCAGAAAATTAACATTGCTTAAATTTATTTTCTGCTCTCTATATGAATAATTTAAACAAAATATTTTTTTAAATCAACACGAAAATTCCTTTAAATGATATATTAAATTCTATAAAATTCAAAATATAAAATAAGACCTGATAAAAAGATGATGTAACATGCTGAATAATATTTTATTTCTAAATATCTCATTTTAGTTTATAAATGCAAAAGATTTTCAAATACAATTAATATTTTATAAGTAAAAGAGATAAAATTGAATTATATTGATGTTTTGATGAAATTTATAAATTGATTCATTGAAAAGAAGTTATGTTTATAATGTAGCTGAATATTTTTTACAAGTAAAAATACTGTAAATAAACAAATGCCACATCACAATTGAAACTGTAGTATAATTAGTACCACCACTATGTAGATGAATTATAAAGTATTAGAATTAAAATTAATGTCTCTTCAATTTATCTATATTACAAAGATCCATTATGACAAATCTGTTTAAAGGGAAAATATAGTCTCATATATAATGAAACTTTATACAATTGGTAGAAATTTCTCTATATTTAATTATAATTTATTATTATTATTAAATTACTAAAGAAGACGAATTCCATGTAATATATATCAAATTTTTATAACTTGTTTTGTATGGACTTTTGGTTTGTGATATTATCATGTTTTGGATCTTTAATTCTAAATCAAATTACTTACATAATTATTAATGCATTTTATTACTATATACTGTTATTCTATGTTTGTATTGTCAAAAATTTTCCTTTTTGATTTTATAAATTGATTTATGAATTTGAAGATTTTTAAACATAATATACAGGTATTATTCAATATTTTTGTTGATTATTATTCATATTTTTCATTATATTTATTTAAATCTGAATATTTGCAACTCCTATATAAAAAAAATTTGAATTTACATATAATGTATGCCAGCGTTTCTCAAACTTTTTTCATTCACGACCCCATTTTTCATTATGAGATTTTTTGCGACCCCAGGTATTAAATATGAAATAAAACATACAAATACATAAATCATTTATACACTTATTAAGATGAACACAATCAGCCAACTACATTGAAAATACATATGTTGTCATACGTTAAATATTGGACGTTTGTGAAATTACATATAAACTGAAATTCAAGTATTTGAATTTAATTTTTGCGACCCCAGCATTTCGCTTTGCGACCCCATTTGGGGTTGCGACCCATAGTTTGAGAAACGCTGGTGTATGCTAATAAAACTAAATTATATGAAATTAATCAAAAATATATAAATTACAAATCTTGCATCTATTAAAAGATATATAATTTTACTTTAAATGTAATTAATCATTTCAACAAATATCAAACTTAAATACAATAAAGCTCATACTGATAATTTCATGATATGAAAGAAATACAAAAATAATAGGAAATACATTTAATATAGATTTAAGTAATAAAAATATATATAAATTTACTATGGATAAATCATGTTGCATCTGATTTTAATAAAATATAAATAGAGTATATATGTAAGTGATCCTTATAAACATTATAAATGTATTTATTTTGCATATGTAAATATATATGAGAAAAAAAAAACAGAAAACAAGACTTATTTTAAAAAGGAAAAAAATTCCAACTAAAAAAATATATATTTTATTTAATTTTACATTTTCACCATATTAACTTTCCTTCATTATGTTTATCATACATATATCTAAGATGATATAATAATTTACTTAATCCCTTACCATATTTTGCTGAAACAAAAAATATTGGTAAATCTGTAAGTTCTTGCAAAATTAAAAGATTTTTTTCTGTTTCTAATAAATCTATTTTATTTGCTACAATAGCATGTGGTTTAAGTGAAAGACCTGTTTCATATTGTTCGAGTTCATATTTTAAGGCATCTAACTGTTCTCTTGGATTATTTTGAGCTAAGTCAATCACATATAACAAACAGATACAGCGCTGAATATGCCGCAGAAATGAAAAACCCAATCCTTTATTCTGATGAGCTCCTGGTATAAGACCTGGCAAATCAGCAACTGAAAAATTATGATTTTTTTCTTATTTTTTATTACTTTGATATTTATTATTTTATATTAATTTTAATTTAGTTATATACCTAAAAAAAACTATAAAAGCTTTCATTAAGATCTATAAAATCCATTTAGAATTTATCTAACTATTTATAAATATGTTTCTTACAAAATTTATTTTAAATACAATATATCTAAAAAATTTAATTAAAGTAATGAATAATGATTTATTAGTTTTAAACAAGTGATGTATTGAGATTAATTTTCTTTACTATAATTATTAATAAAGACTAAATTTATTTTATCCTTTTTGCCTCAGATTACTATACATAATATAAAAGTTCCATTCATGATCTTTTTTACTTTAACATCTTTTTTCAGTTTAATGAAAAATAAAAATGCAGATGTTCCCAAATTATTAACTTAATATGTAAGAAAATTTTGTTCATAGCTCAGATATTATCGATATATGGTCCCCAAAAGTACTGAAATCACTTTATAATAGTATATTTTGTGATATATTTCATAACTGGACTAATTAGAAGTTTCTTATTTCACAGATTTGAATAAAAAGTTCTAATTATAAAATGAAGGTTTTTCATGTAATTCTGCCATAATATATTAAATAATTGCAAAATTTTACATTATATTTTTAGAATTTTAAGCATTACAATGGCATTTTGCTATTGTAATGTTAAAATTCTGAAAGATTTTTTCAATGTTTCTGAAATTTTAAAATTAAATGACATTCTCAAATATGAATGCTTGTAAGTCGAGGAACATCAGTAATTCAAAAATGATTGAAATGACAATAAATAGATGAATACTATATTGATATATACATAATTCAAGAAAAACAGTTTACTAACTAGAAATTATAATTGGTATTATATATTTCATGTTTTAGATATAACTTGGAACCAGCATCAATTATCATTGATGCTGGGTCCAAAGAAAAGATTGGATTTTTTTAGACAAATAGAATTATCTTTTGAATCAACTAATTCTGTATTTAGAGATTAAATGAAAATATTGAATATACTGTAAATGTAGAAATTAATAAATATATAATATAAGTTAGGAGTCATGTGCAGCAGAATTTCCTTAAAATAAGTAATCATTCATTTAATATATTAATGTTTATTGGTTTATTGATAGTTCAGCGTAATAAACTGAAAGCTGACTAGCAATCAGATGATGTTGGTTTATAATATGAAGACACTTTTATATACTAAAATACATATTATGTCACAGTTAAATGAGAATATTAACCAAAAATAGCATTATCTTCTGATGCATAAATTAAAACTGTACTAAATATTATAATCTTTTAAATCACGGGTGTCCAACCTTTTGGTTTCCTTGGGCCACATTTGAGAAAAAAACTGTCTTGGGCTGCACATAAAATACAGTATACTAATTCTAACGATAGTTGTTATTAAGCAAAAAAGTTAGTAAATAATATACAATATATGATATCCAACATGACAAATAAAAAAAAATGTAGTGCAATAATCTTTGACTTCTTTTTCAGAAATTTTTTAAAAATCATTGAGCAGGTTAAGAAATCTTCACTGAAATAAGAAATATTTTAGAAAATTGAAATAAGAACTGTAAATAGGTATTTAAATAATAAAAACTTCATTAACTTCATTAGTTTTTTTATATATTTTTAGTACAAAAATGAAACAAATTTTTTTTTTTTTATTAGTGGAATATTTGATGATGCTACAGGAAATTTCAAAAATAAAAAAAGTACATAAAAATCTCAATGTTTTAAAGAAGTTTGAGATTTTGTCTGGGCCACATGTGGCCCACAGACTAGACAGCCATGTTTTACATAAATCAAACTCTTAATTAAAAATAATAATAAAGTGGATAATTAAAACAGAAAAATATGAAAGACTTTAAAGTGAAGTATTCCCATCATCTGCATATTTTACTCCTTGATTTATGAAATAATTTTTAAACAAACTGAGATTATCTGTAACAAAAATATTATACAAAAATCAAAGAAAAAAAAGCATAGAAGCTACAGAAGTTACAAACAACAAATTTACCATTTTAAGTTAGAAGTTTATAATACAATACATTTTTTTTTATATTTTGAGGACTTTGATCTAACTTATGTTCTTATTTATGCTGAGTGAGAGATATTGGTAACTCTTACTGTCTAAACAAGCTTATAGCAAATTGAAATAGAATATTAATTAAATTTTAATTAATTGATATCAGATATCAATAAGATTTTAAAAATATATAGAAAAATGAAAGTCTAATTATTCAACATTAGTATTTTTAAAATTTATTTTATAAAAAAATTCATTTTTGCTTGAAATTTCAGAAATTAAATTTATTTCAATACATGATCAGAACAATATGAAGATGAAAGTTCATAAAATAGAACTTAAAGCAGTATGTACGTATAAAACTTTATTATACAAAAACGTTTTCGATACAACACGTATCCTCTTCAGTTGTACAAACCAACTGTTGTATCGAAAACGTTTTTGTATAATAAAGTTTTATACGTACATACTGCTTTAAGTGCTATTTTATGAACTTTGATCTTGAAATAGTAAGATAAGCAGTTTATTTTAGCTTTGTTTACTGTAGAACAATATGAATATAATAATCTAGAAAATTAAGAAGTAAGCAATAAAAAATAATAATAATTTTACAAACACAATTAATTTAAAACCTTCATGAAAAATCTTTGAAAAGAAAAATTTTTGAAAAATTTTGACCACAAAAAAAATTTAGAAACCATCATTAAAAACTAGTATTTTCAATAAAAAATATAAACAAACATATTGGCAATAATACCAGTGGGAAGATCTGTGTTGCAGTATTTATTTTTCTCTGTTTTGTAATCTGTCACAGACATTGGGATGGAATAATAGCATGTGTATATATGTTAGGCCGGCCGCAAACTAGTCGATATTGCAGCAATCCGGTCGCCTTCGACGTCGCCAACTTTAAATGAAAAAAATTATATGTACACCAAACCAGATTAACGAAAATTTACAAATTATTAACATTTACATACATAAAACTATTTTCATAAAATGATAATAAATTTAAATTCAAAAGTTTATTGAAGAAATAATGAACCAAATCACACAGACAAAAAAAATGTAATTTGTTCTTTTAAACTTAAAATGTGATTTGTCACATTTACAATCATTTTTAATCTTCACTAAATTATTTAAAAAAATAGCACAAGCTGAAAGTGCAATATTTTCCAACTTTTGTGTTAGTGTCTGTTCACATAAACAATGATTTACAGTGCCATGTGGAATGATGCATCTAATACATAATCTATATAACACTGACACTTGATTCTGACAACCTAAAAACAATGGCTCATAATTAATTAGTATTTGTTTTAATGTATCCCAAACCATTGCTACCACTCTTACAACAATTTCAGTTGGTAATGTTAGCTTTCCTCGGTTTAATTCCTTAATAAAATCATAATAATTTTCATCTATATCAACGGTTTTGTCAAGTTGGAGCCAACTTGAGTAAATTTCACTATGTAAAAAAGCTATGTAACCTCCAATGTAAGCAAAGATTTTTAATAAATGTTCAAGTGTATCTTCAAAAATAAATTCACTATTCGATATGCCTAAAAATGGATTGATGTCAACATTATGAATTATATCACTTTGCTTGCCTGGCAGGAGTGATTTCAAAGTGATATTACAATTTCTAGATGCTAACATTACAACATTTCTAAACCTTAACTTTCGTTCACTTTCTAACACTTGAACCATACTAACACAATAATTTGAACCAGATAACTGTCGATAGCATCCAAATCGACTTTCTAGGTCATCAGTTTGAAACTTGCCTAAAAGTAGATAGTCAAGTTGAAAATGTTGAAATACATATGATATTAATAAACAGAATGCATCAGTAGTGGTTATGAATGCTAGAAAAGTTTGGACTGTTAATGTTTGACCAATAGGAAAAGAATTATTTTGTTTAATTGATTCTCTGTGAACATCATTGAAACGCAATCCTTGGAATGGAGTATGACAATTAACAATTTTCCACCACCTATATACATTAGTGATAAATGGCACATGTCCCTTCAGCATTACCAAATTCTTTGGGAATATCTTTGGCAGCAGACCTCAAGGCTGCAACAATATTTTCGTTAAAAATGTTTAATGCTAGCTTTACATTTTGTTTCTGAAACACACATCAAATTTTCAATAGATTTTCTAAACAGTTTTATTAGATAGGATATATGAAAACATTTAGCATAGTTCATGTATCATATACCAATATAGGGTACATAAATGACATACCTATTAAAGGATATTTAAAAAGTTTTATTTATTTAATAAACAAAAAATGAAAAATATTTTAGAGTTTAATACAAATCTCTGAATAATTTTCTGTGTATAATAGAATTATGCTATATTAATTATAAAATTTTTAACATTATGTTCAGAATGAACATTAA
>AYEL01035585.1:0-73927 GCA_000484575.1 Olivierus martensii
AGGACATGCATTTCTCTTTTCAGTGTATTAAAGTTGCTAATTGTTATCTCAGTTGTTGATATTGTAAATTGTAACAACCTATATACAGCCCAAATTTTGGATAATATCTCTTAAAAATTGTAAGAAAGTATGGGCCAAAGTGCTATAAAATTAATATAAAGTAGCCAGAAGACTCACTTGCAATAATAAAATATTAAAGTTAACTATGCAGGAGTTGGAGTCAGATCTTACAAATTTTAGGGAGTCAGAGTCGGATTTTTTTTTAAAAGGTGGAGTCGGGAGTCGGAGTCGGATTTTTTTGAAAAATGGAGTCGGGAGTCGGAGTCGGATTTTATTTGACAGGTGGAATCGGAGTTGGAGTCGGATTTTTTTTAAAGAGGTGGAGTCGGAGTCGGATCATTTACTATCCGACTCTGCAACCCTGGTATGCACAGTGCTCTTAAATTGTGCACCTGCATCATTTTAAATGTACTACTATGTGTCACAGAAATTATTCACCCTGATTGCAGTAATGCATCAAATGCTGCAATTTGAGGTCCATTCACTCTCCCTTGTGGTGTTTAGTCAGCAGGCGGGTCATTCACTAGCACCACTGGCTTACATCCCGCAGCTGTTAAAAACTGCATTATAACTTGCATATCCTGCTTGGATGGATTTTTAATCATATCAGCCATTTTTAATGTTACATTTAAAAATGATGTAAGTGCACAATTTAAAAGCACTGCACTTGTGAAACACATACAGTTTCACTTTAACATCCACGTTCCAAAACTGAAATGTGAAATCATCATGTGGCACATTTCAAACAGGTTTCATATATATATAATAAATTTATTTTCAAAAATTTTATATTTTGTAAATTTAAAATAGAAATTATTTTTTAAAAAATTGTCTGTGCATTCCAACCAAATCATTTTATATGCTATTTCTGGCATGCATGCCATAATTTAATCATTATTCCTTTAGATGATCTCTATATAATGTATAAAATTTGTAGTAATAAACATAAAATTAATTACAGATAGGCCTCGATTAGCGCGACTTCGAATAGCACGAATTCGATTAGCGCGACTTCAGAAAGATAGTATTTTTACAGAGTAGAATGTGGTGCCATCTATTGACAAAAAATTTATAGAAACCATTGTTGATATAAACATATATAAAATATTTAAAACAATATATAAATAACTGAATTTATATAAAAACAAAACAAAATGCAAGAGAAATTTGATATAAACATATATAAAATATTTAAAACAAAAAAAAATATAAATGATGATATAAACATATATAAAATATTTAAAACAAATAAAAAAATATAAATCATTGTTTTATATAAATTCAGTTAAGAGAAAAATAATAATAATAAAATAAAAAAATGAAAATAAAAAAAATTATCAAAGCTAAGAATTGAACAAGCGATCACGCAATTGAAAAAGCAAATCTTCAACCACTGCGCTACTGACACATTCGAAATATGATTAAATTTTAGATTATATGAACTCAACCACTGCGATACTGACACATTCGAAATACGATTAAATTTTAGATTATATGAACTCAATGTAACTTCTCGTGCGATTTTCTCGACAATCCTGGAGTAGTGCACTTTACGATACTGACACATTCAAATTAAAATTAAATTTTAGATTATATGAACTCAATACGAAACTTCTCGTGCGATATTAGTTAAATTTTAGATTATATGAACTCAATAAGAAACTTCTCGTGCGATTAAATTTTAGATTATATGAACTCAATATGAAACTTCTCGTGCGATTTATCGTGCACTTTATTACTGACACATTATATTATCCTAGAGGACTACTACCTTTATTACTCACACATTATATTGTCCTAGGGGACTACTACAGGTGTACCTTTATTACTCACACATTATATTGTCCTAGGGGACTACTACAGGTGTGTCGGTGACCCAATGTCTGAACCTCCCTTGTGAGAAATAAAATTTATATTAATTTAACTCTAGATTTACCAATTACAAAACTACTTATAAGTAAAGTAGGAAGTTTCCTATACTGTGCGTGTTTATAGCTAATGGGGTTTTGCTGTAAGCACTAACTTGATAAGATCATATTCTGGTAGAATACTGACTTTCGAAAGAAAAAAAGATATTTAATTATCGACTGTCACGAACTAGACGATTTCCTTGTGTGTTTTCGGAATATTAGCTAGTAAATTGGAGAATATTATATCGCACAATCGATATTAGTTCTGAATTTAGGAACAGTATAATAAAAGAACTATCACGAACTAGACGATTTCCTTGTGTGTTTTCGGAATATTATATCGCACAATCGATATTAGTTCTGAATTTAGGAACAGTATAATAAAAGAATATTGTATACTAGTTTTGCCTAGAAAAAAAAAGTGGTTACAGTTTTGAAGATACATCAGTATGTTCACTACAGTTAAGAGAGAGATTATAATGGAATGAAGATAAAATAACCATGTAAATATAATTTGACCTAATATTGAGTCTATAATTTAAAATTAATAAATTACATATACTTATTTAAATATGTTTTTCTCTTCATTTGATATTTCTTCCCACTTGTTTTCCATCAAAGTTTTTTCAGCTCTTAACCATGCATCGAGTTTACATTTTTATTTTTATTCTTCACAATTTGTGCCATATAAACAAAGAAACTTTCTCAATTCAATAATAAGATATTCACATCAATGAACTCAATATTCATTGCATAAAATAAATAATCGTACGAATTTGATGGTTTTTACTTCAAATTTCGCTCCGTCTGCACAGTGATTTTTACAGCGATTAAAATGGTATAGGGTGCATCGACCAGCGTTATGACCTTGAAGACGGTTTTCTCACATCCAGCTACAATTACAGTTCTGTTTGTCGAGCTCCATTTGAATTATCTGTCTGCATTATTTCAGCTACATTTGTCGATCATCAGGCCATAGTCTTACGATAATGCTGTATATGACGTCAATCTTTTTTTTTATTTTTTGAATTTGAAATTGTTCTATAATATATAGAAAATTGGAAACATTTATATTTGAATAAAATAAATAATCCTATTAATAGTGTGTGGATGAATAGGCTGGATATATCACAAAAGTCATGAATGTTTATTTTTGCGTCACTCAACTAATGCTATGGTGGCTCCATCTATTAGAATGGAGCTACCATAGCAAGAGTGATATCGTCTGCTTTAGTAACGTGACGTAATTTCCTTCATATGCACATTGAGTTTATTTATTTATTATTATAGATTTTAATAAAGCTAACACTTAAAAAATAATTTTAATATTATAAAGTATTATTAATGTTATTTTTAATTGTTAAAAAAATTACGCTAGGACTAATTATTTATCAATAATAATAAGTGAATATTGGTGAATATAAAAGCCACAAATAATGTTTTCACCATCCATGGTTTACACCTTAGATAGTTCGTTTGTACATATAAAATTGTCTGTTATATTACATAATATAACAGACAAAATCCAGGATAGCTCGAATATTTTTTAATAATTATATATTTGTTTGTTAAATAAAATTTATCAATCGACATATGATTAAAAGTGATTGATTTTGACTTTTTCTCTGCATCAATAAACATTCCAAATATCTGTCAGATTGGCTGCCAAGAAACGCTTCAGCTTTCCAATAGAGATCCCAATATCCAATTTGGTATCCGTTCTATACAAGGAGCTCCTTGGTTCTGTACAGTGTGATAGTGTTATGTCCCGTCGCTTAGTAATTGGAGAATGATGTTAAGAAAGAATGCAAAAGTAACCTAAATTAATTCTATTGTAGGGGGGGTCACGAGTTGCCCCCCGAACGGAGACGGAGTCTGGAAAAATTCTGAGGAAGGTGGCAAAAGTAACCTAAATTAATTCTATTGTAGGGGGTCACGAGTTGCCCCCCGAACGGAGACGGAGTCTGGAAAAATTCCGAGGAAGGTGGGAGATCGAGCGTGGGACGTCTGTACCTTAAGACAAATTAATAGAAACAAGAGATAGAAAGGAATTCGAACGAGGGAGAAAAACACCTGTCAAAATAAACATATCGAATCGATGGCGACACAGCGCGTTGTATTTCGATCGTCGGGTGAACTGCCGTCTCCCTCATATCAATAAATTGCTGAGAATGTTTATCTCAGGTATCCGACGAATAGTCGCGAATTCGACACCCATCTCTACCAATGTTCGAGAAATAATCATCATCTTTCCCATCCCGGGAAAAAGGTGAACGAAAAGGTCACGGGAGTTAAGAGCTAACTTTGCCCGGGGACCGACGCATTTGTTCTCCGGTTTTCTCTCCTACACGTAAAAGAAACGTTTTGATCTGACACTTCGTCAGCTTTGTATATCGATAGCGGATGGTGATATCCCTATCGTTCAACAACGAATATAATAGAAACTCTTAGAAGCCGAAGAACATTTTACCAATTCGACCTACATCTCTCATAATATAATAGAAACTCTTAGAAGCCGAAGAACATTTTGCCAATTCGACCTACATCTCTCATCAGTGGAGCCAATTACTCGTTATTATTTGTCGACGTTGATTGTTGTTTAGGTGAAAATTTACGACAGAGAAAAAAAGGACTAAAGACTGTGAATTTGGACTAGAGACTATTATAAGTGAACATCTATCAACTCCTCGAGAAGTTCATAAATTGTTTGTGGTAGTTAACGAGGATCCAAACAATACAGGTATCTCTCTTTCTGTTGTGCGCAACGATTGTAAAAGTCATTATGTACAAGTCTCTCTAAATAAAGCTGTTGAATTTTAGTCTCGTCACCGTTGTTGAATCCACTCGTTACTCATCCTTACCTGTAACGCGCCGTTTACCGCTCTAGATCAAACGCCTGTCCTATCGACACTGGTCCCGTATAGACGCGCCCTCCACACTATCAAACGGGATTGTTGCATAACTATTCTTTTTGAATGTAATCTCGTACTTTTCAGAGAATGTCGGGAAAGAAAATATTAAAAAATTCTTCGGAAGTTCCGACCACTATACTCTTCAATCACCACTGATTGGATAGTAGTGCTAGTGTCATCTGCTGACAAAAAAATATTTCTGAATTATTATAATTTTATAAGAATTACTTTAAATTACAGAAAATCTTTTAGAGTAAAAACTCTCTTAAATTTCTTTACACCCGTAAACTGTTTTACTATTTATATAATAAATATTGTACAGGATGCAATTAACATTACCGCCCCTGCTCCTTATTAAACGAGGATGATTGAGGGTGGCCCTGGGGATGCTTGTAATGGGTAGTGGAAATGCTCCATTCCTTAGAGAGGGATATAAAGTGAGAGATCTTCGAATTTCCTTAGCTGGTTTCATATTTTTCCTTCTTTATATTCCAATTCCGTTGTTAAAAGTTGATCTCTAATAATTGTTGATTTTATTGTAACTAAGATTTCGTTTCGTCTGCTAACATCCATCTGCTCAATTTCTCCTAACATTACTGAGATGAGATGATATTTTCACAATTTTTAATTTCACGGTTTTTCTTGATTATGTTTAAGTTCTTATTCATATTATCATCTTGACTAGATCGCGGTGTGTAGTATTAGCTACTTCAAGATTTATATTAGTATATACAGATCATTTTGAACTTTCAGACTTAAAATCGTTTAACGAAAAGCATCACATTATTTGCCTGATGGCTGACTCGTTCTGGATATCGTATAGTGACATTTGCAATGGTCCCACGGGTTAGTAACATTCAACGCCTCTTTCCAATCTTGAGAATTATCAAATGCAGGGTCAATTTATGCCCTATTCATTGCCTATAGTTATGGACTCAGAATACAAGAGGAAGATTTTTACGAGCCAAGTCATATTCTACTTTTTGCGATACGAAACGGAACACAGTCATATTTTGTCATAAGCTAATGTTGGGAGCAATTTTCATTACCGCATAAGAGAGATTCCTGCATAGTGCGCGATAGCATAATGATAGGTCTTTGCACGACTTTTTTCATATCCTTTACACAAATTAAAGGGAGTTCATGTATTTTTACTTTTACCCAAGAGTCCAGATAATGTTTATGATGGATTTAAGACAAACTAACAACAATGTGTGTTCAGAACAATTTTCTTTCAGCATAAAAATTTTAAAATTCCCACTAGAAACTTTTTTACATGTGAAAATATAAAACGTCAAATCATTATTTCTAATAAAATAATGTAGTTTAATTTTTCGAGCCTACTGATATCATTTTTATTTTCTTTTTTGTAAAATTGACCACTAACAGATTCATTGAATGCTATAATATAAATAGGAATTACAAATAAAATTTCATAATTAAATTTTTAGATGAAATCATAAATTAATATTGTTTATATCATTAAAATTAAAATATTTTTATTCACATTGCATTAGTTCTGTATTGTATCATTGACAAATTCTACAGCTACTATGAATACATCAGGAAGGAAAAAACAACTATCTTTTATGAATATTAACAGCTTTTATTTAAACACTTACACCCACAGCAGAAATGGTGCAATTAATCAAGATAAATAGTTTACTTCTTCACAATAAGTTCTAATTAAAACCTAACTGATGTATATCTAATATTGGTAAATGCAATTTTCTTGTTTGAATGCACAAAGCCTGAGCCAAATTACAAAAACTGAATTTATACTGTGTATATATATTTTAAACAGTTATTCATGTATTTGACAAATGAGATTTATTATTTTAGAAGCATGCTAATAAATACTGACATATACAAGATTCTCTATTTTTTTAATATATATATACAAATTTTTTTTTTTTTACTATCACTTAAAATTTAATGGAAATATAGTATGCTGAACAATTAATATTCTAAGAGTTTGTTCTAATTGTTGAGTGATGATTTGTTTTATACATAAATTTATCCAAGTAATGAGTTACCAAATCTGTTTATATAAGTAGATTATTAAATTAACATATTCATCCCATTATTATAAAAATATATATACTAAAAGAACATTTCCCCTTGTCTATATTTAAAATCTTTAAATCTTAAGTCATTATACAGAAAATGCTTTATACATTAAATAGTAGATAAAAATTAGATTTCTCTATTTGCAAATGATTTTCAAATTATTAACAATAAAACTAAATTGAAATCTCAAATTCAAGAAAAACTGTTCTAAGAACTATTTAATGATAACAGATATATTTTTAAAATTTTGTTGAAAGACTAGAGAAACATTTAACAACAAATATTCTGAATATTCAATACTTACAACTACATTCTGCAAAATAAAACAAGGCATTATATATGAAACCAACTATTTAACTTCTAGATGTATACTGTATATATATGAATATACTATACTGTTTTTGTTTGACATCATTGATAATTTCACTAATGCATAATTATGAAACTATCAAATATACTATTAAATGTTTTAGCTGTCAATTGTTACATTATACAAAATATGAGTGCAAACTATTTTATAATAACCTATTTCCATCTAAATGTGAACAAACTAAAGAAAATGCTAAGTGCACTGCATAAAATATAAAATTTAACTTTGTGCTCCCATCTGAATTTTTCCCTCACTCTACACAATGAATGACTATATAGTTTCATCGACAATAATGCTGTATTTGGCACTCTGTTCTTTGTCGTTTACGTGCTTTCATCTGTTCAAAAAATTCCCAAATATCTTCTTCTCGAACTACCTATTAGATATTAAAAAATTGTTATTAAAAAATATAATAATAATGTTCTTCAGAACTTTATATACATTTCACAAATTACAAATAAAATTTCCAAATAAAACAATGATGTAAAAACAAAATAATTTAAATTTTATATATGAAATATATAAGTTCTAAGCATAATTATAAAATCCATAATTAAGATATCAGTTTTTTGAGATATAGCATTTCATTTTTAACAGAAAAAATCTGGTAAAATATAAAATTTCAAATATAGTCTTAAGTTATTCTTCGTAGCAGTATTCATAGTAGTTCTATACAGCAATACCTCGCATAGTCCAGATTGTAACTGTTATTAAAAAAATTTTTAATTTACCTTATTTTTTAGAATAAATATGAAATGTTAAGTGTGCTTTTACTTACTACCTATATATGACTCGAATAGCAACTATGACGAGCTGAGACAACAGGCGGCTGCTCCAGTGTTGCCAAATTTATCTGAACAACGTTTGTTATAGTGCCTGCCTCTCAAATGCAATGTTGTTGTTGTTAATCACAAACGCTTAATTGAATGGGAACAAATACTGGGCATATCGGCATTTGCGACTCATCAGCCCGTGGCGGCCCAGTTCAAGTGGGAATCCGCCTTTATGCAGAGTGCTGCTCTACGTTTGGAATGGCATCGAGCAGCCAACTTGGAGAAAGCAAATGCGTTCACCTGCTGGGCGAGCCCTCTTTATCTATTTGTCTTTATGGGCTCGGACCCACTTTCTGTCCCCTTCGGTCTATTATAAATCTTTATAAAAGATTTTAATGTTTAATACATATGAAATAATTATTAATGTAAGAATTTACCAATTTAAAAAAACATAAATCGAAAATTTCTTGAACCAATTATAATTTTTTATAGGTTATATATCTCGAATAGTCTGGTAAGAAAGAGGAACCAATTAACTGGACTATGCGAGGTATTGCTGTACTATAATTAGAATAGTACATGTTATAGTTGAATTTCATAAAAAGTTAAGAGATGAATGTTTATATGATTGCTGAAATATTCGTATCATATTTTGTTATAACTATTAATAAATTAATATTACATCTCTATAACTCTTATATCAGTCACTCTCTCCCAACATTAATTGTAAGAAAGTGATGCTTACTGAAACATGATCAAATGTTGATCAGATTTCTGTCAAAAGGGCACATCACCAGCTGAAATTCACTGCCAACTTATTGAGGTATATAGTGCTAATGTTATGTCACAGAAACAGGTGTGGGTTTGATGCAGTAAGTTTGAAAACAACAGGAGAGATGTACAAAATGAGCATTTGATCTGGCTGGCAAAGCATGTCCACCACAATTGACAATGTGTGTTGCATTGAAGCTCTGATGCAGGAGGATCAATGCATTTGATTTAGTGATACTACTAATGAATTGAACATCTCAGTGAAACTGTGCACAACACTGTTCATGAGCAAGTGGGGTATAGAAAAAAGTATTCATATTAGATACTGAGGCAACTCATAGGTCACAAAGCCACTAGGATGGGATATGCACTTGATGCAATACTATGAGCAAGAAGTGCAGCTCCTCTATCATATTGTGACAGGATGTAATATGAGTGCATCATGTGATATCAGAAATGAAACAAGTATTCATAACATGGAAATGTGCATTGTATCCCCTCCAAGAAATTCAAAATAACTCCATCAGCAATGAAGGTCATGGTGATAATCTTTTAGGACTACAAGGGCATGTTTGTTGTTGAGGAAGAGATGATTAATGCTGCCCACTATTGTGACACATTGAGGTGGTTTCAGGAGGCAATTTGTCAAAAATGATCTAAGTTGCTATGAGCAGGCATCATGTTGCTTCACAATGCCAGGCCATATTTAGCCAACAATACATGTGACTTGTTATGGTGCTACAGGTGGGAGATATTGAATCATCCTCTCTACAATCCTGACCTAGTATCTAATGATTTATCTGTTTGAACTATTGAAGAGGCACTGGAATGACAAGCAATTCACAATCGACAATGAAGTTCAGCAGGTTGTCAATTCGTGGCTTCATGTGTTTGTCAATTTATGTCAGCATTGACTTCTTCAATGCTGACATAGATGACTTGAGTGTACCATTAGAGCAGATGCTTACATGAGTATGGAAAATACATTTTTACTTAGGACTTATTAGAACAGTGGTTCTTAACCGGTGTTCTGAGAAATTATGAAAGTGAGGCCTACTTGAATGACCTTAGTGTACTCTGCAGTTGCATTTTATAATGTAGATAAGATTCAATTTTCATTTTTGAATAAACTATTAAGCAGGCTTCCCACAAAAGCACTTCGGATTTTGTCGAAAACTGTAGCATCATATTTGTGTGAGCTAGGCTTTTCAACATTAATGAACATAACTAAAAAACGCAAAAGACTTAAGAATATTGTTGAAGAAATGAAGGTAGCTTTATCACATATCAGATCCGACATGGCTCAAATCTGCAAAAATCAATTAGCTCAGGCATTGCATTAAACTTGATTTAAAAATCTTCTATTTTCTAAAATAGTTATTTACAGTTCTTAAGAATATATGCTTTTTTAATTAATGATTTTTTACTGTTATTTAATGTGTAATATATAATTTTTAATAAAATACATGTTCATGAATATTTTTGTTGTTTGTTTTATGATCTTAGTGATATAGTATTCTGCAAATTTTCTTTACATTCAAAAGTGTTTCATGTCTTTGAAAAGGTTAAGAACCACTGTATTAGAAGCAGGAAGAATGGTTACAAAACATTAATCCAAATTATTTTGTTAACAGCAAGTCTTATTAAATGCACTATATATATATATTCTATCATCATGTTATTATTATTTATAAATAATGTGTTATATAATAAATATTCATTCCTCTCAGTATATAAAATTATAAAAATAATGCTTATGTTTTTTAATCCCCAATGACTGTAAGCAATATATTTATAATTTTATGTTTTTAATTAACGAACAGTTAATAGCTATTTTCTGTTTTTAGAGAAAAAAATAACCTATAATTATAAGCTATCTTTCTTTAGATAATTTTTATTTATTAATTACATTACATTTTATAAATTATTTCAGAGAAAGAATATAATATTCAAATTTTTTGAAAATTTGAAAAAAATATTCTTTTTATAAACTGCTTATTTTTCTGAATAAGATAAATTTCATTTATGATGATTTAAAATACACACTTTATACAAAAATCTTATGAACATAGTGATGGAACCAAAATATTTGAAATTTTTTATACAGGAATTGCCTAAATGATATTGCTATATTTTTATTTTGTTCCTTTTGTCAAAAATAATGAATCGTAAAAATAATATATTTAGCTTTTTTTGAAGTAATCTTATACAAAAATTTATTTACCTTTTTGGTGTCTACAAATTTTTTTAAAAAGTCTTTCAATTCACTTTTCATACTGTTATATTCTAAAAAATATTTCATAGTTAAATTAAATTTAATTTTTACAAAAATTTTATATGACACTTTTTTTTTATACAATCTTATTTATAATTTGCTAAAACAAAATTCTGCTCTCTACAGAAATTTCCCTATCAGCGCTCGAGTACGAAGAAAAAAAAAGGATGCTATGAAATTCATTTAAACAAAAACATTAACTATATTTTAATATTTTATTAAATTACGACAATGATATATTGTCCGTCCAGCTTAGCAGCGACCATCGACGCAAGTACGCGTGCGCTAACTGAACGAGTCCAGTCACTCCAGTGACAAAAGAGGGATGACGGCTTCGCACATGGATGTTTTCAAACGCAAGATAACTGAAGTTGAATGGACTTTGCACATGGATGTTTTCAAACGCAAGATAACTGAAGTTGAATGGACTTATTGTAATGTTGAATGCTAAATGATTAGTTTTGACGTTGGAAATAATATATTTAATGCACATAGATGTTTTCAAACGCAAGATAACTGAAGTTGAATGGAAGTTCACACATGGATGTTTTCAAACGCAAGATAACTGAAGTTGAATGGAAGTTGCATATGGATGCTTTCAAATGCAAGATAACTGAAGTTGAATGGAAGTTTATTTTGTCAAGGTTGAATGATAAAATGATTAGCAAGTATGCATGCGCTAACTGAACAAGTCCAATGACAAAATAGGAATGACAGCTTCACACATGGATGTTTTCAAATGCAAGATAACTGAAGTTACTTTGCACATGGATGTTTTCAAACGCAAGATAACTGAAGTTGAATGGACTTATTGTAATGTTGAATGCTAAATGATTAGTTTTGACGTTGGAAATAATATATTTAATGCACATAGATGTTTTCAAACGCAAGATAACTGAAGTTGAATGGAAGTTCACACATGGATGTTTTCAAACGCAAGATAACTGAAGTTGAATGGAAGTTGCATATGGATGCTTTCAAATGCAAGATAACTGAAGTTGAATGGAAGTTTATTTTGTCAAGGTTGAATGATAATGATTAGTTTCGACGTTGGAAATATATTTAACAGAACTTAATATAATATTATGACGTTGGAAATAGTATATTTAACAGAACTTAATATATTAATTCAATTCGACGTTGGAAATAGCATATTTAACAGAACTTAATAAAATATTAATCCCACCTGTTATTATTCCGACCGCGATTCTCCCTTTCGCGTTTGGATTCCTCCACCTTCGTAGACGGACAATATACACACCGAAGAATTACCAGTAAAAAAAAAAAACTTGTTAAATTTGTTGTAAATTTCTGATATTTCAAAAGTTGTTCTTTAATATAAATATATTCTAATCTTTACCTTCCTCAAAAATTATTAGTTTCATTATGTTAAATCTTTCGCTATAAAATATGAAATTGGAAATCAAAGCTGCTTTTAAAACTTATAAGCAACGTTAGCGTCTAACATGAAACGGAATATCTAGTTACAGTCAAAACATGAAGTCAATAAATAGTTATGAACACACACACACACACACAAAATCTAAAATATGCAATCAAATTATAAATACACAAACATTAAAATTATGTAAAGAAAGAATATACAAACAAAAAAATTAAAATATGCAATCAAATTATAAATACACAAACATTAAAATTATGTAAAGAAAGAATATAAATTCTAGATCATAACCATAGAGCTCTGTGAATCATTACATTACAAATCCTAATTAACTTTACCATCAACTTATTCTAGCAGAGTTACTCTTATCTTCCTTAAATTTATTTAAAATAGTAAAGTCCTACTTATAATTTATATATTTTCACTTCTTCATGACATCATTTTATTAACATTGAGCTAGCGAGAACAAAGTCCCATTATTTGCATAATGATACTATCTTCTTCTTCTTCTTCTTTCTGTTAATATGGAGGATATGGCCCTAATCCTACTATCAACTCTGTCATTTAAATTTATACAAAATGTATATTGTAGACAATGTGACATCATTCTGTTAATATGGAGGATATGGCCCTAATCATACTATCAACTCTGTCATTTAAATTTATACAAAATGTATATTGTAGACAATGTGACATCAAGATAGTAATACTATAGTACTGTATTCAAATTTTCTCTTTCGAAGCAATAATGATAACCAATCATTAATGATTTTTAATAAATTAGGTTATCGAAAATTTTATTCATTGATAACGTAATTTAACGCCAGTAATTTGTTTTATAATGTTGTTTCATTCAATTTAATTTTTTATATGGTATTATAATTGATAAACAATATACCGTATATATTAGCTATGTAAATTATATAATTAACAATATTTTTCATTTGTCGTTTAATAAGTGTTTTTAAATCAAGCTTTAAATGTATTGTAAAATAAATGGTCAATAATTACATATTTATAAATAAAAATTACCGGTACAGTAGTAAAATAATTTTCCCGTTCGGCCAAGAAACACTTTTTTTTTGTCAACAGATAACGCCACACTCCATTCAGGTAGAATACTGTGGCAGGGCGAAACAAGCCCTTCCACAGGCTGCCAATTTATATAATGATATCATAAAGAAAGCTAAAAATAAATTGAGGATTATTAATAGTCATATATTTACAATATGAGCTCTAAATAATTTTTACTAATCTGTCTATAAAATAATAATGAACATTGTAAACCAATAGTTTTTTTTCCATTATAATTACTCACAAATATCAAATGTTGATTGTTCAAAAGATATTGAAATCATTTTAAGATTATAATTCCATTCAAATGCCCAAAATATAATATAATATTTTGGGATGTGTATAGAATTATAATCTTAAATGATTTTAATATCTTTTGTCTCTGCAATCTTAATCAATTTTAATTTATGTACAGTGTATTGTCTATTTTAATAAATACAGTGGTACCTCGGTTCACGAACACAATCTGTTCCTCAACCCTGTTCGTGATCCGAATCAATTTTTCCCATTGCAATTAATGTAAATCCAAATAATACATAAAATTTAAATAATAAACTGATAAACATTTAGATGAATAGTTTCATTCATTAATGCTTCTTGGAAATACATTTTAGATCTCTTTCAAGCTGAAAAATGATATATCTTTTTAAGCTTTAGTGATATAAAATAAAAATTTTATAGTTTAATAATGTCAGATCCATGCAAAAATAAAAAAATTATTATTATATTAAATATATATTATTTTAACACTGTTTATAGTATTACAACAATTATATATATGATGTGTTCAAATGAAACCTGTTCAAAACACACCACACGATGAGTTGACATTTTTTTGGAACACTGATGTTAAAGTGAAGCTATATGTGTTGTGTATGTGCTAGCATTGCAGAGTCGGAGTCAGATTTTAAAACTGCCCGGAGTCGGAGTCGGAAAAAAACAAACAACTCCTGACTCAAGTCCCTATATACCTAGAGCTAGTGATATATATATATCATTTCTAAATTATGAATAATATCAATTATCTAAATTTATAAAAAGGCCCCTATAGTGTTTTTAGTTAATTTATGAGTCTCAAC
Source organism: Olivierus martensii (assembly GCA_000484575.1). Taxonomy (NCBI): domain Eukaryota; kingdom Metazoa; phylum Arthropoda; class Arachnida; order Scorpiones; family Buthidae; genus Olivierus; species Olivierus martensii. Next base: position 14,697 of record AYEL01035585.1, read on the forward strand.
TTTTAAGTGATAAATTTTTGCCTTTTGGAGCCATATTTAGTCTATTTTATGGAAAGTGTTGTGGTCTAAGCCAAACTGAAACTTAGGCATAGGATTCTGATTAATGATTAAAATATAGTCCTATAGCCTAACTCATAGGCCTAGTGGCTAGCACTCTTACACATCAAGATAAAAAAAAAAAAAAAAAAATAAAAAAGGGTTTTTTAAGATATTCTAACTATTTGGATCTCGCAAGAAGTTATGGATTAATGTTTTTGAACGCCTAATTTTAAAGGCAATTTGACGTTCAGAAAGTCTATTCTCTTGGTACGCAATAATCTGCCCTTTTTCAAACTCTGATAAATTCTTCCCACGACCCATATCATCTACACTCATTACTATTCTATCACTGCGTTTCAGTATGCAAATTAGGTGCATACCAGAAACATATTTCTATTTTTCTGCTTATTAGCTAAACTAGTCCTATCATTTTTACTAGGTGTTAATATTAGCCATATATCATTTTATCCTCTTCTGGCTTGAAATTTCCAGTTGTGGAAGATTTTAATTAATGTTTCTGATTACTTTACTGCACAAATCTTACATCAAAATTGGGTGTAAAATATTTCTTGCCAATAATTGGTTTGTATGGTGGTCCTATCATTTCTTACACGACTGTATTTTAATACATACGATTGATATAAGATTTTTGAAAAACTGCATATTAACAAAAATATATATATATAATACATTAAAAGACATTTTTTAAATTAAATTAATGTGATGGCTGTGCTTCCGTAGAATTCATAATTTCTTCCATGTTTGGCTTAATATTTGAGATGGCTAGCCATAAATTCTTTTCGGGATATAAACATGACCAATGTTCTGTTTTTATTGCAATAAATTTTGAAAACTACTTTCACACAAATAAGTTAATGCAAATTGTATTAATATTTTTATTGCCTTTTTCTTCAACTCCGAATATACATCGCCAATTGAGAGCCAAAATTTTTGATAAAACGACGATTTAATTTGAATTCGTAAATTTCATCTGAAGAAATATCAATAAGTTATTTCTTTTCTTTTATGGGAATATTCGAATTTAAGATATCAAATGAAAACGGATCAGGAATCCAGCCTAATTCTTCATTTGGAAACTTTACGAAACATCTCGAAAAGTTCTCGTGAAGTTTCATTAAATAAAGGCAACCCATATTTATAAATGCCCCAAAGTCCACATCATTGTTCTTGGTGAAATCTGATAAGCATTGGAACATTTCTATGTTATTGTTATCCAGTTGAACTTTCCAAAGTACAGATAGGCCTCGATTAGCGCGACTTCGAATTCATGCCAAAAAGTAAAACTGGGGGAAACACGAAAAGTCACCGCTCGGTTATCCCCCAATACGGACGTAAGGCTAACTACGACAGGGTTTCGCCTGGTGCCCTGAAGGGATCGTTAACGTTACTATATTTTTAACTACCCCAGTGCCACTCAACACTCTCAGCACAATGCCTTACTCTTTAGTTTGGGTAGAGCGCTCTCTTAGTCTGGCCCCTTACCTTCGACCTGTCCGGCATGGGAGATCCTACCAGTAGCAAAGCTACTGCCGGCATAGCTTTCAGGATCATTGGAACACGCAAGCTCCCTCACCACGACAAGGTGGAGACGCCATTGAGGGAGAATCGGATTTAGGTCCGCAAATGGTGATGACTTTGGATAACTTTGAGCTGATCGCACGAACTCGAAAAGTTCATATCTCGAAACTGAGTTTTCCATTTTATGTTATGGGAAATCCATTAATCCATTCCCAGATTTAGAAATTTTTAAAACAATAAAAAAATATGTATACGACTTTTGTTTGGAATACGACCGACTCGCTTGGTAGAACTTGTATGAATCTGTTGTGTGTTCTCTTAAAAAACACATTCCTTGTTATAAAAATTATAACAAGTCGTAATAGTCGTAATTCGGAAATACGACATTGTCTGTAATAACTAGACAATGTCGTATTTCCGAAATATCCTGAGGAGAAGGCAGAAGCTAAGTTCTTTGGACAGATTTTTAGTAAAAGTCAAACCAGATCAAAAGTCAAGAGAACCTCAACAAGATCCAAGTAGAGAAAAGTGACAGAAAACAGAAAGAGAAAAAAACACCAGAATTTCAGGTTCCTAAAATTTCATTGGAAGCGGAATCTCCTTCCAAACAATAACATCTCTTCCTCGTCCCTTCTCAATATCATCCTAATAGGCACTCGACTCTTCTTAGCGAGATTTTCATTTATTTCATCTACTGTAATTGCTTTTGTATTTATATATTTTAGTATTAAGCAGTGTTTCAATTATTTTATACAATCCCATCAATTTATAATATGCCAATAACAATAGAATTTTTTTCCATGGGAAAGGATTAATCATTTTCCCTTTATTTCTTATGGGAAAACTTCGTTTGGTATATGTCCTGTTTGGTATAAGTCCAAAGATCTGGACCGGATTAAGGACGTATACCGAGGTACCACTGTATTCAATATATAAAATTTTCAGTATTTCTTGGAGCAAAATAATAGCAGTACTCGAGTTACGAACAAAACTTACGTACGAGTTATATTTGTAACTAGAGAACAAAACTTACGTACGAATATATTTGTAACTATTTGTAACTAGAGGGGCTTGTATTTCTAATACAATGTCCATCGATATCCTTAGTATTTCTAATCCATCATTTCTTACATCCGTTGGACTATTTAATAACCGTCATTGGTCGGCCGAATTGGCTTTCCACTTTGGAGGACCCGGGTTCGAGTGTCGGGTCCTACCCCTTGAAAATATTTTTCATGGGGTCCGAGTCCGGCCCTCGATCCCCGTCCTCCACAATCTGGTTGACTCTTCCGCAGGGGTGGGCAGCCTGTAAAAGGGTTTGTTTCGCCCGCGACTTAGTATTCTTACAGAATGAAAAGTAGCGTCATCTGTTAACAAAAAGAAAACAACATTTCCAGATTCGTTTTCAGTTCTCGTATTCGTCGTCACATTACTGCTTATCTAATGTCCATTTCGAGAATTGAATCATCATATCTATTGAGCCTACATATTTCGTATCAGTTAAAGTTCACAGCATGATAAAGGCTCTCTAATTATTTTCTGCCAATATTGTACTGTATTGTTTCATTATTTTTGCAACAAAACTTAGTGATTATATCAAAATCAAATAAGCTTAAAAGAAAAACTATTAATTTATTTATTCCAGTAAATAAGTAGTGGAGACAATGATTATTAAAGATATTTATGTATACTATGCACCTATTTAATTTAACTAATCAAGTAGCATTTCATATTTTAAATCAAAAGTAAAATATTCAACATAATCACTTTTTTATGCCCCTTTCCAATCAGTGAGATTACTAAGGGGCGGGCAATCTAACCACCGGCTGTACCCACACTCGTGGAGGGGGGCCAGATGGTGAAGGACGGGATCGCCAGGCCGGGTCACCACCACGAAAAAACTTTTCAGTAGATACCAGAACGGGACGCCAACCCGCGTCCTCCTGCATGGCACATCGACAGCGTTACCATTCGGCCATCCAACATACTCACTATAATAAATGTTCAAATTAGTACCGGCTCTAGAGCTTTCAGCGCCTCGAGCGAAAATTTTTGCTGCGCCCATCAAGTTGTTAGTTTTGACGGTAAGCGGAACTTGACAAGCAACAGTTAGGGAATGGGCAGCTAGCCAGTCAGCTCGCCGTTTAAATTATGTGTAAAAAATAATTTTCTCTCTTACTACCATAATAATAATAATAATAACAACAAAATACAAAATGTGCTCTTTGGCACTCCATAAATATCGACGCTCTGCTCGATCGTATGTTGAATCGGCCCTGGTTCAAATAAATATCCTTTAATAACTAATTGTACGCTTGATTATCATAGAAGATTTTGCCACATTATTCAGCACTATAACCATAATAAACTTTTGAACTAATTAGTTGATTAATTTAATTATGCTGCCGAATCTTGCACCAGATATTTTTTAATAATAATAGTTTCCACTTTCCACTCAGACAGAGTACCAAATGCTGCGCGAAACATGCCCTTCGTCGGCCGGATTGGCCGCGTGGAAAAGCTTCGGCTTTCCACTCTGGAGAACCGGGTTCGAGTCTCGGGTCCCACCCCTTGAAAATATTTTTCATGGGGGCGGGTTCGAATCCCGGGTCCCACCCCTTGAAAATATTTATCATGGGGTTGGGTTCGAATCTCGGGTCCCACCCCTTGAAAATATTTATCATGGGGTCGGGTTCGAATCTCGGGTCCCACTCCTTGAAAATATTTATCATGGGGTCCCGGCCCGGCCCGTCGATCCCCGCCTCCACAATCCGGCTGACCCTTCTGCAGGATTGGGCAGACTGTGGAAGGGCTTGTTTCGCCCCGTCACTTACAACTCCCTGAATGGAAAATGGCATCATCTGTTAACAAAAAAAACAATAACTCGGATTCAATTTCAGATCCCCTTCTATAGGCTGCCCACTTCTGCGGAGAGATCATCCGGATTGTGGAACAGGATCGACGATCTGGGTTTGAATCTCATGATAAATATTCCAAGGAGTGGGATCTGAAATTGAATCCGAATCATTCAGAATGGAATCGAAGCCAAATCATTTTCACTCAGTCGATCCGGTCAACAATGTGTCATTTTGTCAACAAATGACGTCACACCCCATTCTGGTAGAATACTATGTGGCGGGGTGAAACAAGCCCTTCCACAGGCTGCCCACCCCGCCAAGAAACACTTGAATTAATTCACTATTCTTATTGGATAAGAGCTATCATATTATACTGTAACTGTATTATGATTATGCCTAGCTATTGAATTCCCATGTATATTATTTGACCAATCTTGGCCGTGCCATATATAATCACAGAAACTATTGCTGTATTATTATTTAATTATTTTTCATCATTTTAAATTTTGGAATTATTTGGAAATCTTTCCACTCTAGAAATTCTGATTCGGCTCAAAAAATTCTTTTTGTGAGCCAAATCAGGATCTCCAGAATGGAAAGATTTCGGTTTTCCTTTCTGAAGTATCTGGATTCGATTCTCTGACCCTCTCCTTGAAAATATTTATCATGAGGTCCAAACCTGGCCATCGATCCCGAATCAGGGGGATTTTGGAGAATGCGGATGATCTTCATGCAGGGGTGAGCAATTTATGGGAGGACTTGCTTTGTCCCGTAACTTAGTATTCTATTGATTCAAACATTTATTGTATTTGAATCATGTATATATGAAGTTTCTAAGATAGGGATGGTGAACCTATGGCAGTTGTGTCAAAAATAGCACATTGGCAAGTTTTTTGGGTATACAAAATTTGGAGTTGATATATTGTTTTTAATGAATTTAACATTCGGATCGGCACGCGAGGGATAATTTATATAAAAATTTAACTAATTTTGGAGGGTATACTTAAAAGGATTTACCATTTTTTTGTTTTTTTTTTTTGTCAACAGATGACGCCACTTTCCACTCAGTAAGAGTACTAAGTGGCGGGGCGAAACAAGCCCTTCCACAGGCTGCCCACCCCTGCGGAGGGGTCAGCCGGGGCGAAACAAGCCCTTCCACAGGCTGCCCACCCCTGCGGAGGAGTCAGACGGATTGTGGAGGACGGGGATCGACGGCCGGGCCCGGACCCCATGATAAATATTTTCAAAGGGTGGGACCCGAGATTCGCACCCGGGTCCTCCAGAGTGGAAAGCCGAAGCGTTTCCACGCGGCCAATCCGGCCGACATGAATTTACCATTCCTGTACTAAGGCATTAATTAATTTTTTTTGATTTTGAGAAGCAACATTCGAAGTGTATAAGTTCTTGTCTCATAATGTCTAAAAATCGTTTTTTTTAATTATGATATATATTTAATTTGTATTAAGAATAATAATAAAATACAGTACAATATTTCTTATTTTAATCGAATAAGAAAAGAAAAATTGTACTCGTTCAAAAATCGGTTCAGGTGGCGCTGCAGTTTAATAACGATCGTAAATCGTTTTATTATTAAAAGTTGTTTTTTCATTTTAGCAGATTCAAGAAGTGATCGCTATAATAACAGAAATGACGTCGTAAGTATATTTCATTTTCTTATCTGTATAATATTTGTTTATGATTAATACTTCTAAGCAAAAATGCCATCCAAACAGTACTTCTAATAGGCCTATTGATGTGCATGTCGTTGTTTATCAAGACAATGGGAAAGATTATACTTTGCCTGCTTCGTGATTAAAACATTATAGTCGAACAAAAATAATAAATATTGATAAGATATATATTATGTGGATATTCTGATGGGTATAACATCTCATAAATTACTTATTAAAACTGTGATCAGCTGTCCAAAGTACGGAAATGATGAAGTTTCGATAATATATTGGTAGCAGTTACAGTTCACTCTTTTAAATAAGAATAAAATATAGTAACATGATTTTTGAACGTTTGAATCATGCCTGGATCAATTTCATTGAAACTGATTGGTAAACTAATTTTTATATATATAGACCCTCCAAGGTCTCGCACTTCATTTGCTGGACACAATGAGTCAAAATGCTGGACATACAGGTCATTTGCTGGACAAATTGTTTATTTTTCATTTTTTGATGTTTAATCTACGTATGTTCACGAATTTTTTGAATTAATGTGCTTTATTATATATACACATGGCTGATTTACATTTTGTTAGTGAACTATTGCTAATCTGCATGTTAAAATATGCTTATTTATAAAAATTTGTTTATCTTTGTGGACACTAAGATTGATAGTGTCTCATTGTTCATTGTGCTCCGGCTGTCTGTCTTGATTCTTTTAATGACAGAAAAAACCGTTTCTGAATCCTCATTTGAATGGGGTAGTGTCAATACTAATATAGCAATCTTACTGAGATTTTTGAATTGTAGCAATGCCTATTCAGTTTAGCGGGTTTCATACTTTCATCTACTAGTTTTTCTAAGCAAATTACACACAACGGGCGTTCTTTTCCACTAATGACGCAATCTATATTTAATAAATTCCTCTTACTATTTTCTCAATTTTTTCATGTTAGTAACCCCACCCCCTTTGGAGCCGTCATTATTTGAATTTATGTCCATTACTCTTCTTATTTTTTTACCTTCTCCTATCTTCTTTCTCATTTTCTGAAAGTTTGGTTTTTATTATCCATTTACCCATTATAAATTATAATTTCTATGAGGTACTGTACATGAAAATGAGAAGTAGGATTTAAAAAATATTTAATTTAAAACTTATGACAAAATTATGATAAATGTATAATAATACTGGTCCTTAGTAGATCTATTGATTTGTAGCAATTACAATTTTTTTAACCTGTTTTAGAAAATGTGTACAGTCAAGAACGTACTATCACGTATCAACGCTAGCAGGATACTAGCACGAAGAACAAAACTCTGAGAGTAAATAAGAGAAATGAGAGCAATATAAGCGAAGTATCGTTATAATGTGCTGTTTATACAAAACGGATTGGAATATAAAGGAAGTGTTTAAACACAAAAGTGGTCAGACACACAAGGCACAATAATGAGTTCAGCAATTTTTATGTATTTTTTAAATTAATTTTTTTTAGTTCTTTCAATTAAAAATTTATTATCCAACATGAGAATTTCTCAAAATTTTCACGATCCCCAACAATTTTTTTCTGTGGCTGTTAGTGATGGATCAGTGGTGCGCAATCACAGGTTGTGCACCACTGATCTAAATGACCAGCCAGATTAGCCACTTGGAAACATTTCGGCTTTTCATCTTGAAGGACCCGGATTCGATTTTCGGATTCTATCCCTTGGAAATATTCATCATGAGTCTAGGCCCGGCTCATCGATCTCAGTCCTCCAAATCCGGCTGATTCCCTCCACAGAGGTGGGTAACTAGTGGAAGGCTTATTTCGGCCCGTCACTTAGTACTCTCAACGAATGAAAAGTGACCTCATCTAGGGGAAAAAAGATAATCTAAACGAGCACCACGTTACTCATTGTGCTGTATTCCTTGGGATAAGTTTGATATCCAATAATCGTTTTGGATATTTGCGATTTCTGATTCCTTGCAATGTACTTTGCTATATTTTACGAAATAGATCTTTGTTGTTTTTCAAATGCTTCTATACCTTTCTGCTTATTAATGGTGGTGATAGAATTATGACCGTGTTATTTGTTTTTACCATATCATTGTTATTGCTTTGTATAAAATATTTATTTTATGCAGAGCGATGTAAAATTTATCGGAAAATGTTCATACAGCTAGAGTGATTTGAGACTTGTGGGCTACGTAAGATAATGACTAGTAAAAAGAAATAAATCAGCTGAATAAACATTCAAAACTAAATATAATACAATGCGTTCGAAAAGTAACTATACACCGTAGTTACTTTTCGAACGCATTGTATTATATTTAGTTTTGAATATTTATTCAGCTGATTTATTTCTTTTTACTAGTCATTATTTTACGTAGCCCACAAGTTTCAAATCACTCTAGCTGTATGAACATTTTCCGATAAATTTTACATCGCTCTGCATAAAATAAATATTTTATACAAAGCAATAACAATGATATGGTAAAAACAAATAACACGGTCATAATTTATTACTATTTATTATTTATTACTATTCATTACTATAATATATACATTGATGTACAGTTACGTTTCAAATGCATTGTACTAATAAAAGAAGAATTGGAATATTTTATGGATTTTTTCAATATTACATAAATACTGTATCTAATTATATAGTTTTCATGCGATATCTCAATTGGTCCAGTGGTTATCAACGTGAATATGCCGCGTTTCTAAGGAACCATATGTAAAAAAGATGAATTACCCGCGACTATAAAACTGTACTACAGAGTAAATAAAACTCAAGAGGGCCGCAAGGAAAGAAAAGATTGGAAAACAATGGACCAATTTGTAATCATGGTAATCAATAAGTTCGTACATGATAACATATTTTCACATTTATTGTATTCATTTTTTGTGCTTTACTCATTGAAGAAAAAACTTTCGATTCTGTAATGATCAATGCCATTATATATATATATATATATATATATATACACAATATGTACATAAAGATTTATTTTAAAATATATATGTCATATCATAAACTTTAGGGATCAATTTTTTTTATATATTTTTTTGCATTCTTTACGCCCCCTTTCCAATCAGGAAGATTACTAAGGGGGCGGGGCCAGCCCCCCCTTTCCAATCAGGGAGATTACTAAGGGGGCGGGGCCAGTTTCCAACACGGAGACTGCACCCACACCCGTGGAAGGGGGCCGGATGGTGAAGGACGAGGATCACCCACCAGCATATTTTATGCCCCCTTTCCAATCAGGAAGATTACTAAGGGGGCGGGACCAGTTCCAACCACGGGCTGCACCCACATCCTGTGTAGGGGGGCCGGATGGTAAATGATGGGAATCACCGGACTGGGCCCAGTAAGCGGACCGGATGGTGAAGGACGGGGATCACCGGGCCGGGCCCAGTATCCCAGGGTGGGGCCAGTTCCAACCACGGGCTGCACCCACACCCGTGGAGGGGAGCGGAATGGTGAAGGACGTGGTTCACCGGGCCGGGCCCAGTTCATTTTTATATAAATTAGCGCACCTGAGCCGGAAATTGGCATAATCTAAAATTACATTAATTTTTCTATTGTTCATAATCAAAGTAGACACTCCAGTAATACATTTTTATAATATTAATCATAATGTAATTTCTATATTTTTGGCAAATAGATTACTTTCCATTCTATTAGAACACTAAGTAACGGGGCGAAACAAGCCCAAGTTCAGCCAGATTGTTGAGGACGGGGATCGACAATCAGGCCCGGACCCCATAATGAATATTTTCAAGGGGTGGGACTCGAGACTCATACCCGGGTCCTGCAGAGTGGAAAACCGAAATGTTTCCACGCGGCCAATCCGGCTGACATGTAATTTCTATTATTAGTATATAGCATTGTATTTTGATTTCAATAAAATAATTGGTTCATTTTTGCAGATAGATAACGCCACTATATTGATTACTTAAGTGGCAAGCAAACCAACTGGTGGCAATTTATGGCACTAACGGACGATAAAAAGTTCTTAAACATTTCTAATATGTCCATCCAACTTGACGTCAAGTTAAAGATGGACTTATCAGAAATAGAACCCGGACCTCTCCTGAAAAACTGGAGGTGAGACCCGGATCCTCCAGAGCTTTATCACTTAGCCATCAGGACATTCAAAGAATAACGTTTATTCTCTATGCTGTTTTGTCTATCTTTAAGCAGTCTTTAAACTGATAACATTTCATTATGAACAATCTTTAATTTTTTACAGCACTAATTGTGATTTCACTATTCAAGAACAAACAAAATCTGTTTATACTGATGTCAAAAAATGTTGTGAAATCTTCAAGTTGACAATAGATTAATTGTGATTTCACTATTCAAGAACAAAATCTGTTTATACTGATGTCAAAAAATGTTGTGAAATCTTCAAGTTGACAATAGATTTATCAACTAAATGTGCCCTTTGTGCAAAATAATCTAGAAAAAAATATTTAAGTTTAACTAGTTAAGCAACAATTTATAACCACCACCTTAATATCCATGAATTTGACTTGGCCTGATATCAATTCACACTTCTTAATAAATTCATCATTAAGCCAAAACAATTATTAAAAATAAATTTGAAGTTTATCAGTTAATGATTACTTTTACATAAAATTTGGTAATAAATGTATTACTGATAATTATCAGTAATACAATATAATATTAATTATCAATTATGTAATTATCAGTAATACAATATAATATATGTCTCTTCCCATATAATATTTATGTATAATTTAACATTGTACAATTAATGCTAATATTTTAGGAATAAAATTAAGTAACTGAAATTTGTATCAATGAAGAAATGATCCTGATAAAGAATCAAAGTATTCACAGAAATTTTTAAAATGTATATCACCTATCATTTGAAGCAAAACTAGAGTAATAAATACCAACAAATATTCTGGTTTCATTGGTGTGTTTATCTTTTATTGCTTTGATTCTCTCTTTTTGTATGGATTTGGCTGACAACAAACCAATTGGTCAAAACCAGACAAGACTCAATGAAATAAAATGAGAGATTTAGTCCATTTACACATTCTTTTATGTTAAAATTCTTCTGATCTTTGTTTATTAAATACAATTAATTCTATCTTTTATTCATCAGTCATTTGTTTGTTCCTATGTATTATTTTTTGTAATTTAAACAGCACATTCATAAAAAAAATGTAATTTATTGAATAGTTATGCTTCAATGTTAACATAATCATCCTATAACTTACTTCATCCATTTAATATTTATATAGAAAAATAAACAATAAATACAAGTTTTTAAAGAGAGTGTCATTAAATTTGATTAGGTATTCTTTAAGAAAATATAATTAAAGTAGTATCAAATTGCTCTACTCTAATTTAAAAGAAAATTCAAAATAGAATACATTTTTATATGCATATATGTAGAACTGATTACAAAATATTCTAGGCATTTTGGATTTCATTTGCTCATTCACTAAATATATTCCATGCCTATATTTTTATTAAACAACATTATATGAAGAGAGTATCTGATATCTAATTTTTCTTATAATCATAAAAACTTACATCAAATAGAGTTTGGGAAATCATTGATTTTATTTTATTTATGGAATATAGTCAATGACTTTATAGAAAATAGCCATAAATTTAATGAAAATTTTATTATTTTCATAAAAATTACATCAAATAGAATTTGGGAAATCATTGATTTTATTTTATTTATGGAATACAGTCAATGACTTTATAGAAAATAGCCATAAATTTAATGAAAATTTTATTATTTTCATAAAAATATACAATTCTTTAAATTTCACTGTACATCACAATATTGTTAAATATATTTATTTTCTAATAAAAATGACTAGTACATTTATTTTGATTATTTCAATATTAGGAATGAGAATTGATACAATTAAGATTTATTAACAAAATAATACAGACAATTTAGAATAAATTTGGAAACATTATGTTGATAACTTTATATAAATATATTCTGTTGTTCAGCTTTGTGTACACTGGATGGCATTGGGAAGTTCAAATTCATCTTCACTTTCCGAGCCATCAGAGTTTGAACCTTCCTGATGTTCCATTCTTGCCTATAAAATTGAAATTAAAAATTACATATCTAAATATATTTCAGTCAAATAAAATAATTTGCATTATTTACTCTTCGTCTGGCTGTTTGGTGAACATGTTGAACAAAAAGCCATAGCATTTGCCCATCAATGCCATCTGGACTTCCTCTTTTTCTGTCTTCATCTCTTTCTTTCAAATTAGCACTTGTTTGCTATATTTAAAATTTATATTAAAAATTATTATTGATAGAAGAATTGATGTGTAACATTTGCTTCGTATTTTATTGTATAATATCCAAAAAGCTTTTTTTTCCCCCTTTAAAAATGACAATATGTGAAATAATAAATGTAGACAATGCAGAAATTTGAAGTAACTTTTCCTTATACATGTTCAAGGTTATTAAATATACTATACAGACAATCCTTGACTTATGATTGCCTGAATTTATGGCAATGATATTAATAAATTATGATATATGCAATGTTATATTATTAGCATTTTTTCGAGTCATATCTTGTATATTTAAGATTTATCTGTTTTAAAAGTTAAAAATAATAGATTAGAAGATTAATTTATAAGTCATTAATTTTTAGCAGTTAAAAAATGGAAGGAATTTAAGGTAATGAATCATGCTATATTGTGATACACAGGAGTAGGAAATTAAATTTTTAACTTCTATCATAATGGCAGAGTGAATTTTTATTATTTAATATGATAATGAAAGAGGTAAACTGTCTATTGTAAAGTGATATGACAATACTGTACTTCCATGATGATTATTTAATACTTTCATTATCATATTAAATAATAAAAATTCTTGTATATTTAAGATTTATCTGTTTTAAAAGTTAAAAATAATAGATTAGAAGATTAATTTATAAATGAGTCATTAATTTTTAGCAGTTAAAAAATGGAAGGAATTTAAGGTAATGAATCATGCTATATTGTGATACACAGGAGTAGGAAATTAAATTTTTAACTTCTATCATAATGGCAGAGTGAATTTTTATTATTTAATATGATAATGAAAGAGGTAAACTGTCTATTGTAAAGTGATATGACAATACTGTACTTCCATGATGATTATTTAATGCATTTTTGGTCAGTGTAACTTGTTGAATAAAATAAATTTGCTTAGCTGATCCAAGTAAAAAAAAAATCTACTTTCCTTTAAAATCTCTAGAATTATTTATTAGTATATATAAACAGGGATGGCCAAGCTTCATATCACTATGAGCCATATAGGAGAATTCCTATATGGATCTTAGTGATATCATTCTTTTTGGGTCAGTGAGAGCCACATTAGTTTTTCTGGGTAATCTTAATCAATGGTTTCAAAATCATTTATTATATATTTCATATGCATTTATTTCATTTGGATTCATACTACTCTTTACAATAAATAAACAAATTACAAATATATATATATATATTTTTTAAATTAAGTAGGTATTTGCTCCATATTAACTATTAACTTTCATGCTGTGGAGCCACATTGAAGATACCAAAGAATGACATGTGGCTTCCAAGCCACTATTTGGCCATACCATTGATATATAATATTTGCGTTAATCTAACATAATAATGAAGAACTAAGATGTAAAAATCGTTAAAAGTATATAAAAATTAGATAGAGGAACCCTTTACTATATCATAACTTATTATAATTTCACATAATGACTAATACAACAAAATTAAATAAATCTAAGTTAAAAAATATTTGTACATGTCAAATTATATTAATGTTTAGTTTAAATATGCATTTTATGTAAAATTCAAAAATCAACAATTAATATAAATTTAATAAATAATAATTTCATAGATCACAATACAGTATGTAATAATTGGATTTTTAATTAATTAATGATTGGAAATAAATCTGATTTCATAAAATTAAAGCATTTACAGGCTATTTCTGAAAATATAAATGCAATCGGTTTTTTATTTTTATATAAGGAAATTAAAAAATGGCAGTATAAGCCAAACACTGACAATTCCTTGATGAAAATAGCTGAAAATGCAGAAACTTTTTGATTTGAGTCTTTATTAATAAAAAAATGTACTAAAAGTTTTGTTACATCATTTCTGAAATAATGAATACATATAGCATATAACAAATGTACATTGTTTTTGTTTATATCAATTTTACTTAAGAAAATATTTTAGTCTTGCACCAAAAAATAATGAATGAGATAAAATTGCAGAACAATTCATATTAATCAATCGTAACTTGGAGGATAATCAAAAATGTTAAACATCCATATTATATCCAACAGGATCTGATTTTCTTCTAAGCCTTCAAAAAAATATGGTTTAATCAGCAATTTTATATGAGTTTATTTGAAACATTTTGCAATAAATGCTGAATTACTGTCCTCACAGTAGAAAAAAGTTATAAATGCATTCCAACAATGCAGAGTCATTATCTGCACTGTTAATGCATTTGTTCATTATTAAAGTTTCAAATGTAGCTATTATTCTTGCATGTATTTTAATCTGTCACTTAAGCCATATTCTTATTTAATCCAATAACAGACCACAAAGAAAATCATATCTATCTCAAGAAAATAAATTAGAATCCAATTTAATATAATATAGTTGTTGTTTATAATTTTTGATTATCTTTCAAATTATTGGTTGACTAATATAATTGTTCTGACAACTCTCTCTCATTCATTAACTTTTAATCTTGCACTAAAAAGTTAGTTAAATAAAAATTGGCAGAATTCAACAAATTTACATATCTCTCTTCATTTATTTATATGTCTATTCATTATTCTAAAAATGATATCACAAATTTTTTTAAATTCAAGAATTAAATTCATTATTTCCTGAATTTTAAATATATTTTATGAATTTCAGTAGTATAGTATAAACTTTGATAAAAGAAAAATAATCATAATACTTACAGCTTTTAATTTAGAAAAATCTGGAAGATTTTCAGATGATGGCATCCATATTTTAATATCACAGTCTAAGCCACAAGTTGCCAATATTGGACAACTAGGATGTGGTTCCAGACAGTTTACCTAAATATGAAAAATTTATTAATTTCATACTTTTATTATAATTTATAAAATAAATATTCATAATTACCACATCTGCATCATCACCATTCATATATTGAACAATATGTTCTGTACTAGAATCCCAGAAATAAATACCACTACAATCACTGCCACTAATAATATATTCACTTTTTGGTCCAAAATAATTAACATTCTTAACTAAAATAATAATTTTATCAAAATTAAATATTTTATCTTTTTTAAATATTATTATTATTATTATGAATTTTTCAACTATTCATGTCGGAATATTGATTGCCGGATTTTTTGTAGTTAACTTGTAGTATATAAATTTTTTTATTATCTAAATTAAAAATATTGGTGTTAGCATAGGACATCTATAGTTCCAGAATCACATTTGATGCTCATTTCAATATCGTGCGGAAGTGTTATGATTATGATTTTAGTCATAAATTCATCATATACTACCTGTCGACATCAATATTAAACTGTATAAGTATAATGTTTACTAAATATTTTATCAAATTTATCGGCAATAACAAAAAAAAATGAAATGGCCTAAAAGTGTGACATTTGACTGTTGCGGGCAGGACGGCAGGATTCTTCAAAAAATGCGGGACTGTCCCGCGAATTGCGTGACACTTGGAGGGTCTATATATACTGTATATGCTGTACTATATATATTTAACAGAAAAAGACTACTTGTACAATGCTTTAAAGAAATAAAATTAAACACTAAATGAAAACTGCAAATGAAATTTTATTGTTAAATTACTAAATAAAAGACTGTAGTTCTACAGAATGTTAATTCAATTAAATAAAATAGTTCCTCAGAATTTTAATTCTACCAAATATAATAATTCAATAGAATATTAATTCGTTACTGTACCCTCGATAAAAGTTAAAAGATTTTATATAATGCCAATAAGCAAAAAAAAGCCAGAAAAAATGCCAAAATATTTTTTAAAAATTCTAATGCCAACCATATCTAAAAAAAGTGAAAAAGAACTCATTTGGCATCAAAAAAGCCAATCTGGCAATCCTGGTTGCAAGCATGATCAAACATCTGATTCTGGAGTACAGTTTCGTCAAATCATAAACGGTGCCTCCAGAAAACAATGGCACACCAATGCAGTAAATTTAAAATTGTGCTCTGATATTCATGTCGGAATATTGATTGCCGGATTTTTGGTAGTTAACTTGTAGTATATAAATTTTTTTATTATCTAAATTAAAAATATTGGTGTTAGTTTAGATTGATGAGAAGTATGTGATTGGTGATGAACAAGTATGACAAGCTGAATAAATTTTCCAAAAGAATTACACCTCTGTTTGGTGCAGGCAACAAGATATGCATTAAAGCAGGGTTTTTCAAACTGTAGGTTGCAACTGTTTTAGTGAATCACAAAATAAATAAAATTGGTTGTGACAGACTGAAAGAAATGCACAGATATAAAAAAAAACAGAGACTGCAACTGGCCAAACTTCTGCATAATTCTTCTTGCAAACAAAATGAAATGAACCTGATGACACACACAAATAGATTATATGCTTAAGAGTAGTAGAGTAAAAGAGCAGGTTGGGCAAGATATATGGGGATTTGATGACTTTTGATTGGAGTAGATTATTAGTTCCAAAAAATGGAGTACTCCATTTTATAGTTGGTCACAGTTTTGTTTTATTTTTAAGGGCAGCAGTTTTTGTGTGTCTACTGGAATTATCATATTTTCAGAAAGACAGTGGCAGAACATGACTGCAAATGCAGACAGATGGTGACACTTCAACATTGTCAACAACTAACTAGGATGGTGGTTTGAATAATAATCTAGTCTTCCAGGGACATCGTTAACCCTTTATTTGTTGGATCTTAACCCAATTGAATATAACCATTAGAGTAGGTACAAACAGTATTTTTGTACCTAGTCTTCCAGGGACATCGTTAACCCTTTATTTGTTGGATCTTAACCCAATTGAATATATATGGGATACTGTGCAGATATCTCTGAATAATTTAGATTATTTCCAACCAATACAATGGGATTATGGATTATCATCCGACATGTCTGGATGATTATATCATTTCCTGCATCTAGTTGACTCCATATGATATTGAGTTGCATTCTATGATTTATCATAAATTTACTGGGCTACATCAAAATGTGATTTCTTGCAATGGGTTGCAATATTATATATAAAAATTACTACAAAATAGTTGGATTTTTAAAACTGATGATGTGTTTTTATTAAAATGCAATATTTTAATAAATTAACATAGCCAGATTTTTATGCAAGAAATTACTGTGTTAAATTACATTTTATCATTGAATTCTTGTAAAATAGAAGGCGATGTATTTACCTCCCTATTTTTAGACAACAGCCTTTCAATATCAATTGCCAAAAATATTCAGTTTTGAAAAAGGGCTATTTTTCTTACGAATAGCCCTGAAAAGCACTTTTTGGAAGGAAAAATAAAAACTTTGAAATTGAGGAAAATTGAGGAAGTTTTTGTTTTTAAATTCAATAAATTAAACTGAATTTAAGCATGTATTGTTAAATTAAATCCAGCTATGCAGGATTAAATTTGGAATAAAATTTGAAAATACTGTACAGGTAGTCCTTGACTTATGACAACTCATAATTATGATAATGTTATCAATAAATTGTTACTGGTCAATGCAATTAGCCAGAGTTCAATTCCCTGGCTCCAATGAACTGATATATGGAAAGCATCTTTTTTATGTCTGGTTCTTGTATTTTTGTATTTGTTAAATTTATTATAATAAAATGGCTTGTAATAAATATTGCTAGTAGACAGTACATAAATTTTGGAAATTTTTGATTTCAAAACATTTCTGATTTATGATAGTGGGGTTCAAAATTTTTGGAATTAAATTCCCATGTAAATCAAGGAATACCTATATTCTGATCTAACAGGGAATAAGTTGTAATGCTTATATCATGTTCTTCCATATAATTAATATAATTTCAACTGAATAGTAAATATAGATGAAAATTCAATAAATTTACAACTAATAAATACCTCTTTTTTTTTTTAGTCTTCTACAGAAACCAAAATCTGACATGACACCGGAGGAGTTGGCTAAACGAGAGGAGGAAGAATTCAATACTGGTCCCTTATCAGTATTAACACAATCAGTTAAGAACAACACACAAATTCTTATAAATTGTAGAAATAACAAAAAACTTCTAGGAAGAGTGAAAGCGTTTGATAGGTAAGATAGTTTTATTTTTTTTAAATTTTTATTATAAATAATCAACCAATTCAAACAAAATATAATTTATTTTCAGAATACAGTAGTTTTCAATTTATGCACATCTGATTTATGCAAGTTTGATTTTACATAAATTTTGGCATGCAGAATATTTTAGAAATTATTTGCTATAATTTACTGCACAGGGCAGTAATTCAATTTCACATAATAATATCACAACAGTGTTTATGATTTGACATTATCTGTCATAACTCTTGATAGAAATATATTAATAACAAAATGCCCTGATAGATTACATGTAATAATTCTCTAATTAAAATATATAATATATAAAGTTATTGCAGTATTTTTAAAGTTAAAATAACAGCAGTATCTGAATTACAAATAATCTAATTTACAAACAAAATTTATATATAAGTTATATTTGTAACTAAAGGAATGTTGGATGATTATTATTTTATTTTCTTAAATTGTCAGCCAAATAACTTGTTAAAATTTAATTTTCATCTAAAATTTAACAAGTATTCTAATTTTTTAGTACAGTACTTTTGTAGATATCTTTTTACTTTTTAGTTGTAAACTATTTCCTGAGAGATATTTTGACAACAACAAATTAATAATATATCATTGAATATCCTCTCTAATTTGATTTTAATTAAAAATAATGAAATTTTAGGAAACATTTTAATAAAATAATAAACATATACAATATAACCAATTTAGTTGAAATTGGCTGAATATGACCTGTAGTGATGAAATGTTTAATAGTTCATGATTAAAAGAACTCTGTTTCCATCATTTTAGTCCTATTGGGCTATATTTTTTTAGAAAGCCTTACTTAAAAGGTATGAATAACATTACATTCCAAATTCAAAATTAGTTGAACAATGTAACTTAAGACACCAATCTATAAAAAGAAAATCATCCTCTTTTACATCTTTCTTTTTTTCTTTTCTTATTTTTAGCTGATTTCAGCAACAGGTGACATAGCAAGTGCTAAGCAAACGATCCAGGCTTGAGTATTGATTTTTTTTTTAAATATCAATAAAAATAATTTTGTTTATATTTTTTTAGAAAGCCTTAAAAGGTATGAATAACATTACATTCCCAATTCAAAATTAGTTGAACAATGTAACTTAAGACACCAATCTATAAAAAGAAAATCATCCTCTTTTACATCTCTTTCTTTTTTTCTTTTCTTTTTTTTAGCTGATTTCAGCAACAGGTGACATAGCAAGTGCTAAGCAAATGATCCAGGCTTGAGTATTGATAAAACTTTTTAAGATTGTTTTTTTTTTAAATATCAATAAAAATAATTTCGTTTGAATTTTTTTTTTTTTTCATTTTTTATATTCAGTAGATTCTATGTTCATTTTCTTATTGTGAACTTGTATTTACACATAAAAATATAATAATTTAAATGCATCATTACAATAGGTTCCAACTTACATGGTTTTGACTTATGTGGTTTCAGAGATTATATACAGATATCATATAATCTCTGAAACCACATGAAATGAAAAATCAGTAGTGTCTAAAATTTTTTTTTATCTATGATTGAAGTTGGTTCATAAATTTCATTTTACTATTCTGTTTTCTCATGTGCCCATTTGTGTATATCAAATTAAGCATTGTTGGATTTATGCAGTTTTTCATTTACATGAAATTTTTGGATGAAGTAATCATGAAAATGGGGGATCTACTGTGCAATAAAGCACAGTAGGTCCCCCATACTTAAATTTATAGAAATTTTGAATTTTTGAAAATTTTGTTATTAATTTTTTTAATAATATAAAATTTATATAGAATTTTATTTAAGATAATATAATATGGAGAAAAATATATGCTGGAAACGTTAAATATTCAAAAATTATTTTTGCTTGAGAACCATTTCTGATAATAGATATGATTAATACTGTAATTGATTTAATGATGATGACAGCATTATTAATGCAAAACATATTTTTTATTTTAGGCATTGCAATATGGTATTGGAAAATGTAAAAGAAATGTGGACGGAGATGCCCAGGACCGGAAAAGGAAAGAAAAAAGCAAAACCTGTAAATAAAGACCGTTACATTTCTAAAATGTTTCTGCGAGGTGATTCCGTGATTTTAGTGTTAAGAAATCCTCTTGCAGGCCAAAAAATATAAGAATATATTTTAGAATCTATTTGTATTTCATTATGTCATTAACCATTTGTCATTATTATAAAATAAAATTTGGATAATAAAATCTGCCAAGAAATAATATGTATTTTGTGAGATTTTACAATGAAATTTGTGTTTAATGTGGATAAGTGTTTCCTTTGTCATCCTATTATTGATTTGCCACATACATAAATATTTGATTTAACAAAAAGTACATTTTGATATACTGGATGTTAATTTTTCTATGCTGCATAATCAATGTAATTTTGGATTACACCAAATTCTTGCATCTTAGGTGCGGTAATTTAAATAATAAAGTTTCAGCCATTTTGTTATATCAAACTAACTTTTTAAATCTGATAAATGGAAGGTGGAAAAAACAGCATTAAAATGTAAGTTGGGAAATTGGCTGCATGTTAAACTTCCATCTGAGAAACCATGTTTTTTTTATATTAAGTAATTAACACACCAAATTTGATCAAAAATAGCTGATGTTATTTATAGTAATGTTTGTAGGAGAATCATTCGATTCTATACCCCTCAACTTTTTCCCAGTTAGGCCAAAATTTTAAAAAGTCTTAAATATATCTAGATTGAATGCATGGATACACTTTGATATTCCACGTAAAGAACCGGGAATGGAATCTGGTCTATTGGAAATTTATATAATATATTAAGTAATTAACACACCAAATTTGATTAAATAACATCAGCTATTTTTGTAGTAATGTTTGTAGGAGAATCATTCGATTCTATACCCCTCAACTTTTGCCCAGTTAGGCCAAAATTTTAAAAAGTTAAATTTATCTAGATTGAATGCATGGATATACTTTGATATTCCACGTAAAGAACCGGGAATGGAATCTGGTCTATTGGAAATTTATATAAAGTATATTGACTAGATTCGTCTATCCTCATATACACAATTCAGTTGGAGAGACCTAACCAAACTGTACACGATATCCTTTCACCTTATGTTAATGGATTAGATTGGATTCTTTGGAGTAGATCTGTAATTAGCAAAATATTAGAAAGTGATGATTAGGAACGTAAATTAGGATACTGTATTTGGAAAATAGATATATCCTATAATCAAAATTTGACGAAAGTGGATGAATAGAGGAAGTACAAGAGAGTTAATAGTGTACCCATTTGTATTAAACTTTCAGCGGATCAAGTAATGCCAGAAATACTATTTCGGATTTCATCAAAATCTAATGTACTATGCGATTTGTTGAGCAATCTGCGGTAAAGAAAAATGACTTTTTTTTTATGTTTGCTATTTTTAAACTACTATAGTTATATTTAAATTTGGAAAACTAGCCTATTCAATAGTTTTCTCGAACATATATCAGATTAATGATTATTAACTTAGATTTTTCTTCAAATGACGTTTTCTAATGAATTTACAGAACAGTTCTAAGTAGGAAAGGTTTCTTGGATTTCAAATGGCGCCACAAGAACTATAGAAAAGAGTTTCTATAAAGAATTATTCGCATTTTCACTACCAGTGCCGGCTCTAGAACTTTTAGTGCCCGGAGCGAAAATTTTTGTTGCGCCCCTCAAGTCCTCAGTTTTGATGGTGAGCGGTCTGAGCGACCATTCAAGTCTGCTCGCCGTTTAAAAAATAATTGTCTTACTATAATAATAAAATACAAAATGCGCCAGCGTCCTTTAGCGCTCCTTAAATATCAGCGCCCTGAGCGGGCGCTCTACTCGATCGTATGTTGAGCCTGCCCTGATGACGTCATTAAACGTTATACGTCTATGGCCACGGTGGGCAAACTGTGGCTCGCAAGCCACATGCAGCTCTTTGGTACCTTCAATATGGCTCCATATTACGAAAATCAACAGCTAATATGGGGAAAATGTCTACTTAATTTAAAAAAAGTAAATATATTTGTAATTTGTTCCTTTATTATAAAATATAGTATGCACCTATACGAAATAAATGCATGTAAAATATATAATAATTTTTGAAACCATTGTACCCGAAGAAACTGATGTGATTTCCATTGATACACAAAGAAACTGATTGCGGCTCTCAAGTATTTGAGATTTTCCTATGTGGCTGGTAGTGACATGAAGTTTGCTCACTCCTGGTCTATGGTTTTCAAAGCTGAAAGTGCTTGAGGCAAAAATAACCATTCTTTACATTACGTTCATTGATATTTGCAATACCATCTAATTTAGAAAAAAATATTTAAAGATCTAATATCCGTAATATGATATTCAATAATATATTTATTTCTTTAATTTAACGTATTTCTATACAATTTAAACTTACAATCAATTTTCATTTTCCTGATATGGTCTAAATCAGGGATACACAGACTTAAGACCAAGTGCCGCATAGATTCACTGTGCTTATAGGATGGCCACTAAAAAAAACTACGAAAGTTATATTTTCATATGTTATTAATTACATGTTACAAAGCAACATATTCAAAAATAAACAAAGAATTTTTAATTGGATGCATTTTTTTATGTTTGGTTCGGCATTTGTAAAAGCTGGGTCTCACAGGCGTAAAACGTGACGTCAGTACGCTGACGTAAATGTGTCGCGCACGATACGTCGAGCGTACCGATGTTCAGACTGAAAGCGTACGACGCGACGTAAATAAACATCGTTTAGCTATTGGCTAATTTCTTTGACATCATTTGAAGTTAGCTGATTCAACATGGATAGCGAAACTCAAGAACTGTTTTATTTATTGATGGCTTTATTTATAAATTTATTGAATGTCATGGTTTTGCAGTCGCAAAATCTAAAAGATCTGTATGGATGGGTACGTTCCAAACCTCAACAGACTAATCAGTGATGAGTAAAAAATCTCAGTAAACCGTTCGAAAGCTCAACAAGCCAATCAGCTCATCAAACGATCATCACAGTAATCGGGAGAAAAGATGATGACTGTGTTGATACCGGTTTACACCGTTTATCCAACGTCGCGGGAAAAGTAGTTCCTAATAAATGATAAGATTTTAAAATTTTAGAGAGTATTATAAATCATTATCATCGTTGTTGTTTACTGGCAAATAAATTTTAGTGCTTTTCTAATGACACTAATGAAGTTATAACATTCATTATTTCATCTTCACAACCAATGTTAGCCTTATCTCCACACACAGCAAGTCGTTACAGAAACATACTGATGTTGAGTAATTTCTGACGTCAAAAGAGACTGTCACTGATGACTTACTGTTGAGGTTGGAATTCACCCGATACGTGATATATATCGTTTCAGAGAACAACAAAGTTTCAACAATCAAAATAAAACAATCTCTCTCTGATTAGACAAATGGCCAAAACGTACTCTTGGCGCAGCGCATAAAGTTGAAGAAAAGTAATTTCCGGCGAAATGATAGAGCGTCTAGCAATATACAGGAAGTGACATCATCAGCGTCAATACGCCAACGTATTTACGTCGCGAAAATTACATTTTATGGTTAAACGAAGAACACACATAAATATGACCAATCTTGCTACTTTTCTGTCTTGAATTTCATTTTGAAATTAACCCGAAAAATATTTTGTAAATAATGATATTATTAAATCTAGATGTAGAATAAAGATAAAATATTTTTAATAATCGAGCAATGAACATTCTGTTATATGAATGCTTGTAATTTGATATAAATTTCGATCTTTCGTCCAGAAGAAACTATCATTTGATCTGTTATCACAACAACATTGCTGCACTATCAGTCACTTAATAAAACAGCTATTGTTTTCTTCGAGAGATCTTTCTTATGTCAATAATTCAATTCTATTTACTTTAGAAACAAAAAACTG
Source organism: Olivierus martensii (assembly GCA_000484575.1). NCBI lineage: Eukaryota > Metazoa > Arthropoda > Arachnida > Scorpiones > Buthidae > Olivierus > Olivierus martensii. The sequence goes on from AYEL01035585.1 coordinate 39,083, forward strand.
GATTCATTCTGTGAAAACGTTTTATAAAAATGAAGAATATTTTTTAATAATTTAGTAACTTGACGACAAGCGCCATAATATCGAAATAAATATTACGCCTGAATGACAACTTTGGTCACCAGATGGCAGGCAAATCAGTTGTGATTTAAAGTCCCTAGATATAGAGAATTCAGCCGCCATCTTATATCCATTTGCTGATCGATAATCATGAATAATCTTATGGAAAGTAAATGATATTACTATATTTTGTTTCTAATATATAAATACAGCAGTTTCTTACCTGGCAAACGAAGATCGTATTTGGAAAAGTTTTCCTTCTAATATTTTTTAATCACTTCTTTTTATCTCTAATTTCCTTTACCTTGTGACAAAGGAAATAAACTATGACCCTTTTCTGTTCGTTTAGAATAATTTACAGCAATACAATAAGGCATGTTCTTAAAATTAACCAGAAAGCTTATCAACGAATGATAACTACCTATCTAACAAGATATAAAATGGCCGAATCTGGTGACGCAAAGAAATGCGCTACTCTGTATATCTAGGGACTCTATAGCTATTTTTTCAAAAACTCACTTATCAAAGAGGGGAAAAAACAGAATTAAAAATTGTGATTGATTTATTTTCACAAAATAATTACTAGAATATACAGAATACACATGTCGGCAGGGCAAGACATATTTCATTTAACATTTGTTTTTAAATTAATAATTAATATTGTAAACTCGTCATTTCCAGTACGGTGTTCAAAACATATAGAATACACATGTCGGCAGGGCAAGACATATTTCATTTAACATTTCTTTTGTTTTTAAATTAATAATTAATATTGTAAACTCGTCATTTCCAGTACGGTGTTCAAAATCTTCGATACAAGGTATCATTTATTAATTTTACTGCCGAAATCGAAAACATTAAAAATATGTTTTGACCTAAAGAAGTGCTGAAGATTCTATATAAAAAAAAAATTGTCGCTTAACGTCTTTTCGTTTTGATGTATCTTTTTTTTCCTTTCAGGTGTTAAGTCTACTGGAAGAACCTAGGTATCTTTCTTCTTTAAATATTGATACTACAAGTAGTGATTTACTTAACTACCTTCTTACGTACTAACAAGTAGTTATTTAGCACGTACTCCTCACAACAAATATGTCTTGACCTAAAGAAGTGCTGAAGATTCTATATAAAAAAAAAAATTGTCGCTATACGTGTTTGCGTTTTGATGTATCTCTTTTTTCCTTTCAGGTGTTAAGTCTACTGGAAGAACCTAGGTATATTTCTTCTTTAAATATTGATACTACAAGTAGTTATTTACTTAACTACCTTCTTACGTACTAACAAGTAGTTATTTAGCACGTACTCCTCACAAGATCTTTGCTCTTTTGATACAGCAATTAATATATGATTAAATCAATATTCGTTAACTCTATTATCATATTTTTGTTAGATTTACCATTAATTCTTAGGAAAATTTAATTTTTTGAACAAATACTTTTAATAGGATGTCATTAACATAATTTATTTAAAACACGACATTATATTTTGCAAAGAATTTTAATATACAGCATTTATATAAAACTTTACTGGCAAACAACAATATATTTAATATTTAACTATATATATATATATAGCATTATATTTTATACAATTATATTATTACCGTAGTAAATCTTTGTATTGCACTCAAATAAGGTTCATAAATTTTGGATCATATATTTTGTGTGGACAGAAGTAAAAACTTTTATTACAAATGTGGTAAAGAAAAATTGGTAATTTTAAAATTATGTGGATACAACAAACTTTCATCGGTTTTGTTATAACTTTTATTTAAAAATTAATGACAAAATAATAATAAACAAAAAACTGAAGCGTGTCTTTCAATTCGCAATATATACGACGAAAAATTTTTTAAACATTTTTTTCACTTAAAAAAAAACATTTAGGATTAATAAAATTCACAAAATAATAATAATAATTGAGATAAAAATTTTAAAATATTCCTTATATTTATGTTAACTTTTCTCCAAGTGTTCAAGTTGTTTAAGTCTAAATTAAGCATTTTTTATTTATGAATCGTTTTCTAATTTATGTTTATAAAAAGTTGTAATATTCTTTAAATAAATCCAACGAATTACCCTGCAATAAATAAAATTGTATTATCTTTCGTGTCGAATCTTATCGAAAAATATTGCATTAGGCCTTATTCCATGTGCAAGCGACGCGACGCGATACGACGAGCGACAGAAAACAAACCAATAGACAACTTCGACGCGTCGCGCGTTTATACCGTAACGCTGCGTAGCATCGGCTGCTGTAATAAATGAAAATTAATAAAAAAAAACCTATATTATAGAAAATGAGAGATAAAAATTAATATAATCATCATTTAATAGATAAACAGTGGGACAATATTTCATTATAGACGCTACAGAAGCGCTTCTGGTGAGACAGACTGTCGCTCGTAGCGTAGTATCGCATCGTACAGCGTCGCGTCGCTTGTACATGAGACATGGCCTTAACCAAAAATTGATAACGCTTACCTTATTTTTTAAAATAATTTCTTTTGGAATTCCTTCTTCCATTTTATTGTAGACGTGCATAAACATGTTTTTACTGAAAGACTTCCAAGGCATAGTACTTTCTAAAGGTAACGGAAAACCACAGGCAGTTAATACATACATCAGGTTATACAATCCTCTCTGTAGCAAATTAATAAGTTGAAGAATTCTTGGAGTATATCTTTCCTAAAATTGTTATTGTTATGATGATGATATGACTTTTTATGATGATATAAAATAAATATATTTTTTTATGTGTGACTTACCCATAGAATTAGAGTTTGGTCGACGGCAGTCTCAGAACGAATAATGCAACAAATGAATGCTTCCAATTCCCATTCTTTCAACTGAACTCCGTTATTTAACATATAATTCAGAAGGCATAAGAGGATAATCACAGGATTCTTATATCGAAGTTTCTCCAAAGGAATTTTTATTCCTACACAATAAGCAAACAAACTCCATCGAACTGCTTGAAAATCCTCACCACCAGATAGCAACTCTTCCAAGTTAGGTATAATTCCTTCAAAATAAAATATGGATAATAATCTAGATAATTAAAATTTTAATTTAACTGAGTAAACTTACCATAAAACTTCTCTTTGTGGATTCCAACTAGTTCAGGTTCATCTAAACTTGCTTCTCTGTGAAAACTTGTGAGTAAACTTACCATCAAACTTCTCTTTGTGGATTCCAACTAGTTCAGGTTCATCTAAACTTGCTTCTCTGTGAAAGCACCATTCGTTTATGCTAATATTTTGCTCTTGAAATAAAATTGCATATACTCGTTGCCTCATTGGTCTATACAGAAGAGCAGAAGATGGTAGAGTTGGATCTGAAATATCTTCTAGATGAACTTGTTCCATATATATGCGATCTTTTAAAAGTTGATAAAAACCACGTGGTGCTTCACATAATATCCATTTTTCTTTAATTATGCTCAAAACATTACTATCATCATCATCGTATGAGGAAGTAGTTTCGTATAGAGTCAAACCCTTAAATAGAAGTTCTTCGTCTATGCCCGTTAATTTTGATACTTGTGGCAATTCTTCGATTGCGCCAGTCCACATCTTTTCTTTTATGACTTCTGCAGCTTTCTCCATTAATCCACCCCTTCCGGGCTTGTAACCTATATAATTTTGGAAAAGCAGCAATTTATCGAATGTAATGATGTTATTTCCTACCAAACAACTGAGTAGTTTCAGTTGCGAATGGCTTAAATTAATTTCTTTGGTGAACTTCTCAGAACTATACATATCCGTTTCCATAAATGAAAAATCTAATTTTCTAAAGGATAACAAGCATTTTATATCAAACATCAGATAGTCTGCGTTCATGGAAATAATTCCTAAACAACCCCTTTGCTTTTTGGTGATATCAGCCAGTTTTGTGTATATGTTTTCGATGACATAGTAGACTTGTGAAGTCTACTATGTCATCGAAAACATATACACAATAATTAATGGCATTCATATTTAAGGATAAAAGGAAAATATATCGTGTCCTGAAAAATAAACTGTGATCTAGGTAGAATGCTTTCCTTTCCTGATTCGAAAAATTCACGTATTGGATCATAGTCTGCTTTGATCATATTTTTCCATTTGTTCTGATTGAAGCATCGCATTTCGCCTCTGAAATAAAAAATCGGTTCGATGCCCGATTTTCGGAGAAAATCCACAAAATATTTAAACCGTTGAACGAGAAAATTCCAGTTCCATCCGTAGAAAGAATATTCATTAAAATATTTCAAGAGATTAATATTTGTGCAATCTACTAATAATGTGCATTTTTCGTGATGTAATACCCAGTGTTCTTCAGCTAAGCGTGCGAGAGACACTTTAGTGTAGAGACCATGTTTTATTAAATATTCAAACCAATCTTTTACTGCCATTTTCATCTAAAAATGATAAAAATAAAATAATTAAGATAGAATTTTTATATTATATCAAATATCATAAATTAAAATAATTTTTAATGATGTGTTTATTTACCATACTTTAGATTAGTTTTGGTTAAGCCACCATATTGCATCTGGCTGCGGCCACTTACAGAACACATCACAAGCTGGCCAACATCCATAAAGGGTTCAACCAAATGTTGACGAATGAGTTCAGCGACCTCTCCTGAAAAACTGGAGGTGTAGGACCCGGATCCTCCAAGGTGGGAAGCCACAGTTTTATCACGCGGCCATCCGGCCGACCATACTTTAGGAAACGCTATTCCAACAGACTGATAGATTTTGATTACTTTATATCCTGAATGACACTAAAAGGTTACTGCAGGACAATGGTCCCCAAATTATATTGCGCGCATCACTAGGGGATTCGTAAGAAATTTTCAGGAGTGAGCTTTTTGATGTGAATAACATCAATATTGGGGAGTACGCTCAGAATGTCAGGGTGGAAAAATGAAAAGTCTAAGGCTGAACTCACACGAACCACAACATGACCACAAAACGGTGTTACCGTGTGGTTGGGTTGTGGCCGAAATCAACCACTCGCAAATCACTTATATGCGCAGTCAGTAAGGGACTGCGCGTATAGTATATGCGCAATCCGTTACCGATTGCTGATTGAAAGGAAGCGCTGTCGGCGGATAGTGCTCGGTTTATCGCGCTGTGATTTGCGCTCACCACTGACGACCACAATTTTGTGGATGATATCGACCACAAGTTGCGACAGCCGTTGTAACCGACTTCAGTTTAGTGGTCTGTCTGAGTTAGATTATACGTTTATATAATAATATAATTATAATTCACGCTCGTCCAAAAGCAACCACCGTTTTGTGGTTGTGGCGTGGTTCTGTTGTGGTTCAGATATACCGATTGATAGGGGGTCAAGATAGGAAAATATCCCTATTGGACAAGGGCTCAAAAGTCAAAGGTTAACAAGATAGTCCGAAATCAACCACTCGCAAATCACTTATATGCGCAGTCAGTAAACTGCGCGTATAGTATATGCGCAATCCGTTACCGATTGCTGATTGAAAGGAAGCGCTGTCGGTGGCTAGTGCTCGGTTTATCGCGCTGTGATTTGCGCTCACCACTGACGACCACAATTTTGTGGATGATATCGACCACAAGTTGCGACAGCCATTGAAACCGACTTCAGTTTAGTGGTCTGTCTGAGTTAGATTATACGTTTATATAATAATATAATTATAATTCACGATCGTCCAAAAGCAACCACCGTTTTGAGGTTGTGGCGTGGTTCTGTTGTGGTTCAGATATACCGATTGATAGCGGATCAAGATAGGAAAATATCCCTATTGGACAAGGGCTCAAAAGTCAAAGGTTAACAAGATATACAGGCATTTAGGTAACATAGATAACGGAGCACACTACAGCAAGATCAGGCACAGCGTCAAACCGTATGCATTGTTTAACTTTCAGCCTCTATAGCTCGTTAGCTTTTGATCTTTGACCCCTAATTCATTAGAAATATTTTGCTTATCTCGACCTCCCTTATCGATCGGAACCATTTTTCCGGGCTTTGAAATGTATGCAATCCTATAACACAAATTTAAGATAAGTAACATGAGATAAAAGCTGATGAAAGTAAGAAATAAAGCTAAAAGAAAAATATAATCCTAACTTGAACTGGGGCTATAGAATAGTTTAATGAGAAAAATTCATAAACATACCTATGAGAGAAAATCTTTTCTTCTTCAATTTTTTTTAGTTTGATTTGTTGAATAATTTTCCTTAAAATTTCTTTGTAAGACAAAAATAATGACAAACAGAAAACAACATTAATCCTGTTATGGACATAAGCGGAAAGGGAAGGGGAGCTATAAGAGAACTGAGCGAAAATCAGAATAAAACTTCTGCAAACTGTTAAAAAGTTTCTTTTCTTCTTCTATTTTCTTTAAATTATCCAATCGTGTCAAACTAAAGAGAAAGTTCAAATCGAAACTAGACTCGTCATTCGACGAGAGAGATAACGTTTCTTGCATCGGATTAGCAGAGAAAACAGTCAAAATAAAGTTATGATGATTTACTTTAATCAGGACCCATGACCTATAGTCAATGGATCTGTTGGTTTGTTTTTCTCTCAGGTATAATTTATGAGTTTATTTGACAAATATAACATTCCATTCCCTCTCCCGACTTAAACGGTCGTTCAAAAATAATAAATATTTTCTTGGCCAGTTTCGTTAGCTTTAAAACTCGCAAATATTTTAATTAAATTAAGATTTTTAACAAAGAACCGAAATTTTTGTGTTTAGTTTACAAATGTTGATTTAAAAGATGTTTCTGAACATTATAAAGCGCTCGGCATCGCATTACGTGATTCGTTTCGATCGCCATTTTTACCACTATAATTTTAAATCCACAATATCGTTATAAAAAAAATTTACAAAAACACAAGAACGTATATAATATACTTAAATTAATTGTTAAAATTATATATTTATAAAACAGATAAGTTATTTAATTAATGGAAGATAGATTTGTTTACAAAAACACAAGAACGTATATAATATACTTAAATTAAGTATTATATTTTGTTAAAATTATATATTTATAAAACAGATAAGTTATTTAATTAATGGAAGATAGATTTTCCGAAGTGTTAACAGTTTAAAGATTGATCTCTAGACTGTTATCATCTTAATTCGGCTAACGAACTGCGATTCTATTGTTACTATGTTTTGTATACAACACCTGCAAGTAGTATAATGTCACAGTATCGGATATCTTATACACGAGGGAAAAAAGTTCTGTGTGAAAACCTATAGCATTGCAAACTCCACAATGAATCTGCTATAAGAATCTTTGATGATCATTATTTTACGAGATATATGACTATCCCTGAAATCTGTCCTCCATATTTTTGATTTGCAAGGTTTTTGTTTATTCAAAATTTTGCTTCAGCTTCAATAGAAGCGAAATATTTAATGACGTATTCTGCAATGATTCCATAACAATGCTTTTGCTGATATTGCAAGCAATACAATAAAACGTAATAATACGTCATTCGTATATTATTTTTGATATATCTGTATCTGTTAATGAACTGGATGGCATTTTAACTATATAACACTGCAAACAAAATTTGGAAGATACATATGATGGCGCCAATTGGAAATTCATTTTTGCGATTTATAATTTTTAGTTATGCCGGTGATCAGTTTTGTAACTGAATTTATTAAAAAATTAAATTGGACGATATTTTTAATTGTAATTTAATTAATAAATATTTAAAAAAGAACACTGTACTTACTCCAACAATACCGTAACAAAATTATTGTATGCAAATTAATTAAACGACGTTAAACCTTGCCAAATAAAAAAAAATAATTTAAAGTATGTCAGAAATAGCCAAAAAAAAAAAAAAAAAAAAAAAACATCTAATTTATTTATTGTTAAAAAAAAAAAAAAAAAAAAAAAATAGAACTTGTTCTAAATTAACTCCAGCACTAAATATACGAGTAAATCAGAGCTATCGAGAATTAAAAAAAAAACATGTGGTGATTAACTTTTGAAAACAAAAGTGAATCACCACAGTTTGTTCAGGACACATAATTGATAGCATTTCCAAAACTGTATACAGTATAGGATTACTAACAATACTATCCAGTTTGCCAAATTATATAGACATATCAGAAAAAATTGTTAATTTTAATTACAGAATATGCTGAAAATGCTGAATAATACGTTTTTATTGTGTTTTACAATTTGAAAAACATTTTATCAGTTGACTACACCATTCAATATTTTATTTCGGTTCTATGAGCGTGCATATGTTAATTATAAATATGAGTTTATGGTATAACGAAAATGTAGAGTAGCTGGGGGTATTACGGAATACTATTTTGTTTTTATAATTTATAAAAAATTCTAATAAAGCTTATATGGTTCCTCATGTGTTGTTATCTTCTATAGGCATTCCCATTTAACATATTTAAACGTGGTGGCCATGTTTATATATCTATCGTGTAATTTAAAAAAATTATTTAAAGTTGCAAAATTCTATATTGCTCAAAAGGTGTGGGTTAGATCGAATAGTATTCCATTTTCCAAATAATTAAAAAAAAAAAAAACAGTATTTTCTTGCAGGTAGTTTCCAAGTCTATTAGATAAATGTTTACTTAGAACATTGTTTTATTCAATATTTATATCATTTTCTTTTGGTTGGTAAAGGTTTTCGCTTAGGCATAGTGACAGTTTACTAGAAAAATAAAAACATGCCTTAGAATAGTTTATATACTAATTTAGAAAGTATTCCGATTATATATCTGAATTTTATAGATTAAAATGTTAACTCAAATTATAGTAGTAGGACTGAACGTGGCAAATATTCCATATTGTTACCACTCATACCATAATATTTGAACGAAACCTTGTCCAATATAAGAGAAATCTCTCAAAATAGGAAGAGATATTATGAAAGGTGCTTCTAAAATATTCTTAAGAAACTCAGAAAACGAGTATCATCTTATCTGTAGTCTTGGCAGGTCCGATGATTTAAGATGGCTCAAAAATTTTGCAATTTGATGAAAACACATTCTCTATGTTAAACCGCCATGTTTCCCACCGAAGAAACTGAAACTGAGGTCAAAATATGTTGCCATTTAAAGAAAAAATTCTGCATTGTTACAGTTTCACAACACAGCCTCCTCTATGAGAAACCATGCTATTCCATAATATCCCCAGTTACTCTATTACTTGTGCTAAAAATTCTGACATCCTTTTCTCATAACTATTAATGGTAGACTACACAATTTTCTCATAACTCCATTATGAATTCTTAATTTTTTCATAGTGTTATAATTTTTCTTTCGAGTAGATTATTAATTATTAAAAAAAGAAAATAACAGTGAGCGGATGGACGCATAATCGAGATGAAAAGAAGTACTATTTCTTTTCATTTCATTATGTAGTCATCCTTTCGTTGAGTAGTATTTAGCCTCGTGTGATCAAGCTCTCATAGTCCAAGAGATCGTGAATAAACTCAATTTGTTATATAAAGATGTGTTAAATTAAAACACAAGAACTTTAGAATATATTATAATCACTCAGCTTTCTTCTGTCTTCTCATTTTATCCTATTTTCCAAAGAACTAGAAGGTTTATGAGATCACCATCATATGCTTCTGTGTCCCTCATTAAATTAATAATTTTTGAATTGATTAGTAGATTTTCATGAAATATGATCATGACATTTCATGATTTTCATCACTACAAATATGTGGTGATGTTATGCCATTAAATCAAGTAAGATTATCGAATATTTTGCAATCTTAAACTCGCGAGAGATTTTTTTCTCATGTTACAATCTGGTTGACCCTGTAATGGGTGTTGGCCAGCCTGTGATGAGCTCTGTAAGTAGCCGCCGCCAAATAAAAATATATCAGGGATATGGCGGCTTAACAAACCTAACCGAATGAGAAGCTTCGGCTTGTGCGTTCGTGGAGATATGGGTAAGGATGAGAGAATAGTAGTTTTTCCCGATTAAAGTGAACTCGGAGACAACTTAAAATAAATCAAAAATATATTAAAGAAGATAAGAGAGCGATTTTACAATATTTTGGTCTTAGAATGGCACCCATATCAGGTTGAAATCAATAGACTTGGGATCTCTACCACGACAATGCTGTTAATCATTTCCGATAAATCCTGAAGAAGAGAGAAAAGCAATCGACATTAGACAGATTCTTTAATGGAAAGTAAACATGATAGATGAAAATGCAATATTATGTATGTATATATTATAGTTATTACATATAAATAAACGTAATAAGAAATTATATAATTTTTTATATTTTGGGGGTCTCCAGAACGAATTAATCAAATTCCCATAAAAACCTATAGTAAATCGATGATCAAATGAATTAATCAAATTCCCATAAAAACCTATGGTAAATCGATGATCGGTTAATGAACAATTTGGATAATGCACATTATCTTGGAATGGATTATGTTCGTTAGAACAATTTGGATAACGAACATTTTCTTGGAACGAATTATGTTCATTAACCGATCACCCTCTGTATATATATATATATCTAACAATTCGGATAACGAACATTATCTTAGAACTGATTATGTTCGTTAACCGATCACCCATTATACGGTTTGACGCTGTGTTTTGCCTCGCTACGGTGTGCAGCGCGACGCGTCTCGTTCCTGTGTTCTGCTGCTTATGTTGACAGTGAAACTTTTAGGTTAGTTAAGCCGCCATATATCACAAGGGATATACTGCATCTGGAGGCGGCCACTTACAGAGTCCATCACAGGCTGGCCAACACCCATGATGGGGTCAACCGGATGGTTGAAGGATGGGGTTCAACGGGCCGGGCCCGGACCCCTCCTGAAAAACTGGAGGTGTGGGACCCGGATTTGAACCCGGATCCTCCAGGGTGGTAAGCCAAAGCTTTACCACGCGGCCATCCGGCCGACTTTTAGCCTTTAACCTTTCGTGTCTCGACTCCCCGAACGATCGATACTATTTTTGCTGGATTTTGCAGTTGTATCCAAGTTCTCTTATATGTATACATAATAATAACGTACTGGCGGCCGGATGGCCGAGTGGTAACGCGTTTGCGTACCACGCTGGAGGACCCGAGTTTGGTCCCGGATTTTTTCGGGGTGCTGGGCCCGGCCCGGTGATCCCCGTCCTTCACCATCCGGCCCCCCTCCACGGGTGTGGGTGCAGCCCGTGGTTGGAACTGGCCCCGCCCCCTTAGTAATCTCTCTGATTGGAAAGGGGGAGTAAAATATGCAAAAAAAAAAAAATAATAATAATAATAACGTACTATATAATTTTCAATAATAACAATCGTTATTAATTAAACTACATTTGGATTATTTCCCTTCTTTCTATTACTGTTTTCTCGCATTAATTTCTACAATTTTATTTCTCTGCACTTTAATGTCTGCTGTCATGCTTAAGCATCCCTTACTATGTTGCACAGGTCTTGGACAAAGGCTCTTTGGTAAATGTGCAAATAAGTTTACATTTTTTTAAAATATGTAGAAATTTATGAGTATAGTTTAACATATGTTTATTCTTTAATGCATTCCACACGATTGATTAAAAACAAAACAAAAGTAAAAATCTGAACAATCACTTTTTTATAACAATAGAATTTGTTTGATTCTCTTTAAAATATTAACAATAATCATTTATTTTTCATTGCTTATTCATAAAATTTCAATGATTTCTAGGAGAAATCTCAGAATTTTCAAGATTATGAGTAATCTGGACAATTGCATAAAGTAGTAGGTAGAGCTTGCAAACCATGTTGAGTTGTTAAAACCGAAATCAAGATTATAAAACCGGATTCGAATATTTTTTTACTTAGTCCTTAAATATAGTTTTTTGTTACGCACTTTTTCTTTTGTCCGTTTATCAACTGCTATATGTCTTAGGGCCGGTTACGAATGTACTATCAATAAATTCATACAAAAAACTGATCTCAAAATGTACTATATCGTTTCTTCTCTATTATATAATTTCAGAGTGCAAAATAATGATATTTGTTGAACAAACAGTGAGATATGAGTTCGGCCGAAGAAAAGTTGTTTTCTGAAATAATTCCAAACTTTCGATTTTCTTACTTTAAGGTTTTTGATAGCTATAAATCGAATCAGGATTGTGTTTCAATAACATTTTTTTTTTCAAGTAGATTTTTCCATCATTCCGGATGTACAAACAACTTTCTCAATATAACAAAAAATACAGATGTTCGCTCTATTAACCAATTTCAGTAAAATTCTTGGTAAGTATGTAAAACTTCAGAAATTATTTGGTATTCTCAATAATTTTTTATAAAGCTGATTACCATTCTCCATATAATTGATTTCAACTGTTTTGACTTTAAGTGAAAATGAGAATTTTTAATCTTTCTATGGATTCTGAAGGAAAATAATCTTAAAATCACTATACCGAATATGTTATTTTTAATCATAAGATTTGTTTAAAAGAATTATATTTTGTTTTTATTTAAGAAAGGCATGTGAAATGGTTTGTTTATATCTATCTCTTGCGAATGCTCTTAGAAATATAGATGGTCAACTATTATCTCTGCCTGATTCTTTTGCCAAGAATCATATTTTCTCTCTCTCTCATTTATCTGTAAAGCTTTTCTTAAGTTTGGTGTTTCTTTCCAGTTTCGAACACAAAATATTTTTTCTTGTTTTATATCTATATCTTTTATGATTCTGCCATTCAAACTACCAAGTTATCTTAAGAAAAAGTCAAGAGATTCTTATTTCTAATATTTTCGCAAAGATAGGCAATTTCGTTCTTTATATAAAAAGCCACTTCTTTCCTCATTTTTATTGAGAAAGCAAAAAATAATCTTTAATGATGATATATGTAATTATTAGAATCCTAATTTTTCTTTGAGTTTCTTAATATTTTCCTTTAATAATATATTAAAAATGAAAGTTATATCAAATATTAAATTTTTAATAATAAATCGTAATTTTTTTAATGAAAATAAATAATATATATAATTCTCTCTACTATACAAAACTTTATAATGTTTGGAAGTCCAAATGAAAACAAAAATCTTCTCTTATATAAGCAATTCCATAGAGAGCATTTTATTTTAATTTTATATTTCCTTTTGAGTCTTTTATAAATTCCATCTGAACTAAATCTCAGATTATAAACTCCATAAACATCAAGACAGTTAAAAACAAATTTTCAAGACAAATTTACTTTAAAATTCATTCATTTGTGTTGTTATGCTTAAATTTAATTTTTATATATATTTTTAATCTTTTGTTTTTGTAGATCTTAATTGGTATATAACAAAAATAACTAAATAGAATCAATAAAATTTGTCTTTCAGTTATAAAATTGCTTTCAGATAATTATTTACGTTATTAAGCGTTTTAAGTTTTTGTATAATTTTTATATTTTTCTCATCTCCTCTAAAGAATATTCATTAATAATTTAATGAATTTTATTATTGCGTAAGAATTGGTACAGACTATATAAAAAGAATATCTTCTACAAATTTTGAATTTCACTAACAACTCTTTTCTCTTTATTTTGTCAGCTATAATATTTTTATTATATTTTGTAATAGGTCCAAACAATTTTGGTATGTGCATGATTTAATTTTCTAATTTTTGATTTTTCAGAATTTGGTAAGAAAAGAGTTATTAAAAGCGTAAAAATTTATTCAATCATTGAGTTCTAATTCCAAACTAAAATATCATGTACATTGTTTTCGTTAGAAATAAATTTTTTATGTTTTATACGTGCTTAACAGTACTTGTAAGTCTAAAGATATTTGCAGGTATTTTCTTTCTGTTCAGGCATTGTTCTGGCTAATAAGTTTAACTTGGTAGATTTTATAGATTTTCTTACAAACAGAAAAATAATCAGTGGAACTAGTTAAATCAGTCTTCCAACTATTTCATTCTTGAAACCAAACATGCACGTTGTTTAAATTCTACATAACTCAGTACATTTTATCAAATTATAGAATTGGAAGAGAAAACATATGTAACTCTACTTTGTTTAAATAAAAAGAAAGAAGAATATCTTAAATGAGTAAAAATTTCATTTCGAAGAGTAAAGCCATATTAATGCTTAATGGCCATCGTGTTTAACTAGAATAAAATATTTTATGCGATTGAGAAACTTATATTCAAACTGATTAATTATTCAAGATTTTATTGAATATAAATAATTCCCATGAAATATTTACAAAATGTACTCAATTTTAAATGTTTACTATGTTGTAATGTTATGTTGAATTTTAAATGTTTAGTTTAGATAAGATTATTTAAAGATGAGGACTATATTTGAATAAGCTTGCAATACATTAACAATAACTTTTTCCTCACTTAACAATAATTTTCAAAGACGTTAGTCATACTGTAAGTTTTTAATCTTTTATTCTTTATCTAAGAAAAGTTTTTCTAAAATAAATTATAATTATGTATGAAATTAATTGATAAAATTAATTCACTGTTATGACAAATCTATCATCTTTGTACGCATAACTAATTAAATAAAATTTGTATAATGGATCAGTAAGCATAATTTTCTAATATTAATAGATTTATATTTTCATTAATTTTATTTTATAAGAATTATATTTATCATTAATTTGTAACTATACCAGTTATACATGTCATTGTTTGGAAAGTAAGCATAAAAACATATATACTGTAGGTAACCTGCAGTAAAAATATATACAATAAATATTATATCAAAATGTGTTCAACTATTTTAACATGTAAATACAGACAGATTATTTAAAAAGGTTTATTTATATTAATAATTCTACCTAATTATGCTAGCTATTTGTGTTTTCTATAAAAAAATTGTAGGAAGTATGAAGAATTTAAATATTTTTATACTTTTATCGAAATTTCCAAACTAAGAAGTTTAAGCAAAACAATTAGTATTATTTTTTAATAATTAAATAAATCTAAAACATGTTCATACATATGATCTTAATGTTATGACTTCTCATATTCTCAAACTGTTGTTAATGATAGAGAAAGATGGTAAAATATATTCCTAAGAAGAGAGCTGTTGGCAAAATCAATTCAATAAATTGTTAGCAATATCACATTCATACCAAAATTCAAGGAAGGAAGGCTTCTATAAAGTTCAGATTTAAAATAAATATCTTTTGATTTACTTATTAATTAAAACGGAATAGGAATATGTTTATTTAAATGAAGAAAAATTTCGAAAGAAAAATTTCGTCAACCACTTTCGTAATTAGTTGAAAATTCGTCAGAAATTACTGAAGTATGTTTGTCTACAGCATTATAATTTTTAAATAACGCTTGAAATAACATTTTAACTATTAGATTAATTTTAATGAAACGTCTTAAACTCAATTTAATGGAGAACCGTATATAAATTGTCAACATTATTCTGATCTCATTTAAACCTACAGATATATATATTAATCCATAGTTTTCATTAAGCATACTACATGTCTTAATTCGAATGAATCCATTGATTCATACTTGATTATCAGAATCATTATACAGTATTATATTAATATTATATTTTGGAAATATAGCAGCCATTTTATCAAAAGAAAATTCTATACATAAAATAATTATTTTAAATTAAAAAATTAAGGAGAAACATAAGAAACAAATGCATAAAATATTTAACTTAAAATTAATAACTGGGTTAATATTTAATAACATACTGTAGTTCAGATTTATTTGCATGAAGGATATGAACATAAAGGGCAAACACACAAACGTGCATGGTAGCACGAATTTACCTACGCAATAAAGAACTGTGATAAGCAGATTTATATAAAATTGCTGTAATATTAAAAATGCAAACTAGAATTAAGCCAACAGATTTTGAATGGAAGCTTATTTAAAATTCCTATCCTGATTAAATGCAACGTGGATTATTTTCAAAATGTTATCATCAAAATAAGAGAAAAAGAAAAGATTTTATTTATCTGTGAACTCTTCTTATCTAATAAAATTATAATAATTTATAGATAAATTTTCATTATTCTGCATTTAAAAAGGCTACTTTTTCTTTTAATGATCTTTTTATATTAGCTTATAGCCTAATTAATATAAATAAATTAAGTTTGAAGAAGAGATATTTTGATGATGATATTCGCATTATCAAGAATTACTAGAAAAAAGACGAGTTATTTTTGAAATATTTTAATTTAAAGGTTTAAAGTTATTCGAATTTAAATTTTCAAACATCGCATTTGGATAGTCCAACTATTAGCAACTAAGCTTTCACAAGAACATTTCTTCAGCTCAAGTTAATAACCATAAAAATTCTTCCTGAAATTTTATTATATGTACTAAAGGGATTTAAACTTTTTTTATACTTATATTTTAATAAATTTTAAATATTTATAACGACTGGGTCTTAATATTTTATAGTAAATTCAATTTTCCTTTTTAATTTGATACTTATAAATTTAAAAATATTTTTATTTATTATTGAAAATAAAATTTTAATTGTTACATTCTTTATTAGATGCTTAAAACTATTTATAGTTTATATGAATTTCACTTTTTTAAGTATAAATTGATAGTTATTGTATCAATGGTACTATCAACGTATAACAACAATGATCACTATTTTAATAAATATAATAAAATTTTCTCTGACATTTAAAGAAATTTGACATTCTAAACCACATATCCTAGTTTTTAATTCAATTAAATCGATTATTTAGAATTATTATTTTTAAAATGATTATCTGATCATCATCATTTATACAATTATGCTTATCTATTGCACTTAATCGCATAATATTGTGAGGCACACATACGATTCACGTTTTGCTTTATTGTCACCGAAGATATTGCTAATATCTAATTTTAAAAATTAATAAAAAAAATATCTTGTGATTTAAAAACTTTCTAAAAATAATAATTTAGAAAAGTAGAGGTGTGTTCAATATATTACAATATTACAAGTTGTATGCACTAGCAACCGATACAACTATTCTCTTCAAACCTATACTGTACTTGTATAAAAATCGTGACTAGTCGAAATTTGAGTTATATGTAAGAACATATATACATATATGCAAGAAATTTTTTCATAGAAATCGTGTATGAAATAATTAAAATAATACTTGTATAAAGTGAACGATTCAAAATATCGCATCACAGAAATGAGGACGATTGATAAAACAATGTTTATCTTATTTTTGACATTATAATAGAGTAATTATATCTTTAATGATGCTTACCTTACATTAGCATTAATTGTTAAAAATATCGATAAATCTATAAATTAATTTTTTCTGTTCTATTTACTCTTATAATTATTTATTTTATTCATGTTAATGTTAAAGTAAATGGCTCAAGTATTCCATCAAAATTTAGGCAATTATTATAAATCGATATAATAAACAAAAATAATGATAAGAACATAATTAAGAAAAATTTAATTAGAAAGTACAGTATATATTTTCCTTTTTTAGGAATGCCAATCAAAACAATCAAGAGAAACTTATAGGAAGAAGGATAATTTAGCAAATTATAAAAGATAAATCATGCATTATCAGCTTCTTTATTTTTGAAGAGGTAATAGATTTATTTTCTCTCACAAATAACATTTGAATAGAAACATTATAATCTACTCTTATTACCATTTTCATATTTTTCAATTGATTGATTATGAGAACTTTTGTGATAGTGATAATTTTTTCATAATTAAATGAATTATTGATGCACAAGACCGAGTGAAAAATCTTAATTCTATTATGGAAGTACTGGGTACGAAATCAAGAGTGAAGCCAATGTTCTGCACTGTTGCTCAAAAACTAGAAATACTTTCATAGTAAAATATATAGAAGATAAATTACACATTATAAAATAAGATAATGAAGATATATAAATATATATGTTGTAGCTATAGTTCTATTAAAAAATAAATTGCGAAAGATATAAATGTGAAAACAGATGAACTGGCAAGGGAATAAATTTGAAGAAGATCTTTAAAAAAATTTTAATTTAATCTAAAACAGACTCCTCAATATTATATAATTTATTTATTTTTAATTATTTCATCAAAGATAGATAGATAATTTAGCATTTATAAAATCTTCACATTATCTCAGTTTGAACAGAACGATTTGAGAAATTCTCTGATTTATATTTTGTGAGAAAATATAATATGCAAGTACAGTAATTTACTAAGTATATGTAATATTCTTGTATATGTAATTTAAGTATATGTAATTTATAACATTAATGTACACATTCCTAAATATCCATTCTCACATTTAAATAGAATAAGACAAGTCTTAAGTATAAATATTCGTGAAATTTAACTACTTATTGTACTTAAAAGAATATGATGACGAAGCTAATAATGACTCTCTGAAGGCTGGTGAAAATGCTGATAAAAATAAAAAAATACTATCAACAAGAAGGAAACCAATTAGACGATTATTTAGGCTCGAAGAATGAAAGTGAATAGAAAAGAGCTTTTCCCAAGATGTTCATCAAAATATTAAATCGATCTGTACTCAAGTTAAAACATAAACGAAGTTCTTTACAGATGAAAAATGATGAGATGCCATTAATGTTGATGACTGTTGAAAATGAACTGTTTTATAAAAATTGGACAGCTTTTCATAGATTTTATAAATGCTAGCGCTGATCAGTTTGAATATTTCTTAAATCTTTTCGATAGACTCAAATGTACGTTTTTAACAATTTTATATAATTTTCCATGGTTAAAAGAAACAGAGAGTTCAATCAAGAATTCTTGTAGACAGTATGAAGATTAAAATTAAACCACAGATCAATTTTTTTGGAAAAAACATAAAAACGACTTTTACATCTATAATTTTGTGTTTCATTTGCATATTTTATGAATTTATTCAAAGAGAGTTCATTCATCTTTTCTAATAATTAAAGATATTTAGAAAAATTGCAAAAAATCATTTGATGCTTGATAGAATTGATCGCGAATCTTCCTGGATCGGAAATGGTTTAATTTATTAATTAACTAAAGATATTTAAAAAATCGAGATATTACCATAATGTCGGATTAATTCTCATTTTCTGTGCCATTAAATATAAACATTTTCCAAAAATAAATTACGTACATCTAGAATACTAAATAAGCCGACTGTAACAATTTAATTTGATGATTTTATGAAGTACTTAAAATTTTTGATAATAAAAATTCATTAATTAAACAAATATTTGAATGAACAATCAAATAAAAAATCGAAATAATAAAATTATCTTATATACCGAAATGATTAAAATAGATAAAAAATAAAATTATTATTATTTTTTGTGTAACTACGAATTATTACGTAGAATATAATCCCTATATATATATATATATATAGGGAATATTCTCTATCTATACCCAATATATCAGGGAAATAGAGGAATATTCCCTATTTCCCTATATTAGGTAATTATATAGAGAATATTCCTTATTTCTCTATATTAAGTAATTATATACAGAATATTCCCTATTTCCCTATATTAGGTAATTATATAGGGGAATTTTCCCTATTTCCCTATATAATATAGGAAAATAGGGAAAATTCCCTATATAACATACCCTATTTAACGTAGGGAATATTCCCTACATCAAATAGGGAATATTCTGATAAGGAATTAAAATCGAATGCATCATTTCTTTTGTTAACTTTCTAAACTTGTAGCTCCGGATATCCGAAGCATTGAAACCATAAATATAGCAATAAAAAAAGCATCTATCTGACAGGTGAGCTTATCGGAGGTTGACGGGTGTTTCTTTACTGAAACTGTTCGATAACCTTTGACTCTCGACATGTGAAATACGATCCGCCCACACTCCTCCTTTTCAAGTTATTAATATTTTTGAATACATTAAATGTGTGCGAATATACATAAACTCTTATTATCAGGCAATACTCCTCTTTAAAACATAACGAGAAGAGAAAAAATTTTTTTTTATAAATATATAAAATTTTCTTATTTATACTTTCTAAGTTATCCTGTTCATCTCCATAACTAACGAATTGAATTTTATTTTTTTTTTAAATTAAATAACTATTATAAAACTTTAACAAATTATAATTTTAATTAAATTATAGTTTCTAATTGTATAATAATTAAACTAACTATATGTACTAATTACATTAATTATAATTCAACTAATTGTGGCTAATTACTGTTCCTTACTATAAGACACGTCTCAATATGCATTATTTTATGGTTAAATATTTATGCGTTTTTTTTTTTTTATGTTTACATGTCCACGTAAGCAAGATTTCTGTAGATGAAAAATCTATTTTTGTCTCTAACAAGAGTGTTTATACGTAATTTTTATCTAAAAATACTTAAATTCATGGCGCATTCTCAGACAATCACCCACGCAATCTTAAATATAACTTAGTACTTTTCATTATGTAATTTATTCCGTGTAATTCATTATGTAAGGTTGCTTTTAAGATATATATATATATATATTTATAGAAAATTCGATCGTATGTTTTATGGATTTTTTTTTCTATTGTACGTTATAATAGAATCCAAATCGATTGTCACATGAAAAATGACACTGATATATATCTTAATAAACGTCATAAACAATCGTTTATATACGAGACAGATCTTTTACATTTATATCTAGTTTTCCTTTAAGATCTGTCAAGATAGAAGTCTTGATAATGTTTAAGGAAACTGTCATCTAAATGTAAAAAATTTAATCAAAATGATATCTATATACAATGATTGATGCTGTGCGGTTTTTTTCCATTTTCTCATTGGAATCGTTGAGAGATGTTGCTCCTGGCATTAATAAAAAATAAAGAATTATATTTACACGAGCTTTCAAATTTTATTTTATTTTATCTTATAGCAGAAAAAAAAAGATTACGTTATTTTGATAGCATTTAATAAAAGTTCATTTAATTCTTTCGACGTTAGTAAGATGAATCTGTGTGAACAGATGATAGTTTAAATAAATAAATGATTACTTTATGTGATATTTTTATGATACTTTAATAACTTATACATCAAGTTTGATTGGCAGATTCGATAAAAACTTAGGAAATTTCTATACTTCTTCATTCGGTAGACGTACTCAACTTATAACTATTTACTTCCTTTTTGAAAGTTGTAATTTAATATAAATGCATTTTATGGAGAGTTTAAAGAATAGCACAAAAATTTAATATTTCCAGGAATTTTTTTTTAGCAATTCTTCTAAGCTTTTACATACATTAAAATCTTCAAATCAATAAAAATTCTTTACTCGAATTTTCAATTCTGAATCTAAAAGACTGTTAAGTTGTTTGCCTTGCCAGAACTTTTATGCAAATACAGTTTCTTGATTCAATAATTTAAACCGCGATTAAGATAAAAAAGAAAAATAGTTTTAGATCTTTTACGCATTACTTATGTAAAAAAAAAAATTTTGTAAAACACGTAAGGAATATTTTAAAATTTTACAGAATATTTATTCTAGCAAATATTCATGATGAAATGCGTTAAAAAATGCATATCATAGATGCAATTTCGGTAATATTTCTGAAGTTTAAGTGTATTAAATTGAAAATTTCCGTATTAAACAGGAAAAATTTTAAGTTTTTCAGCATATAATATAATCTCATCAGCATTTTTTTTAAATATTTAATAGCAATATTTAAAGAAATTATTTAATTTGCGTAGAATATATTAAAAAAATTGAAAATTGAATTTTTTTTCAGAAAAATATTACTACTTTAGAGGAATTCTGAAAAAAAAACTATTAAATTTCAACACAATAGAAATATTACATCACAGACTTAAAAAGAAAAATCCACGAAAAATTATTATTTTATGTTCTATTGTTTTAACATTCATATTAAACTCAAAATTTGGGTATAAATAAATATTTCTTTTTAATATTTGTGATTTTATAAATTCGAACTAAATTATAAACGCATTTAAGATTAATTAAATTTGTAAGAATATTAAAAAATGAAAATATTATAAAAACAAACTTACAAGTTAGTTCTAAAGTGTTTTTACTTATAAGACTACGCGATATTATGTTACTAGATATTTTGGATGAAAAGCAAAAAAATCCATTCGTTGTTAGACAAGGCAAATATTAATGACTTATTTTGGCATTTGCGTTTTTAAAATAATTATAGATATATAATTTTAATTGCCATTTATGCTAATTGTCATTTGTACTTATTGTAGATTTAATTTCCATTTATGTTAATTGTCATTTGTGCTTATTGTAGTTTTAACTGAAATTTATGCTAATTGTAGTTTTAACTGCCAGTTGTGTTTATTGCAGCTTTAATTTCCATTTATGCTAATTGTCATTTGTGTTTATTGTAATTTTAATTATTATTTGTGCTTATTGTAGCTCTAATTTCCATTTATACTAATTGTCATTTGTGTTTATTGTAATTTTAATTATTATTTGTGCTTATTGTAGCTCTAATTTCTATTTATACTAATTGTCATTTGCATTTATTGTAGTTTTAATTTCCATTTCTGTTAATTGCCATTTATCTAATTTTTATTTGTGCTTATTGTAATTTTAATTGTCATTTATATTAAAATTATAAATTTTAGCATAAAATTAAAAATAATAATTTTTTTTTAAATTTTATTAATAAAAATTATAAATAAAACTATAAATTTTAGAGAGCCCGTAAATGATAACTTTTCTTTTAACTTTTCCCTAATAGAACAAAGTGTAGGATAATTACCTTCTCGAAATATTTCGGAAATCGCTGCTCGAACAGCTGATAAATCGAAATCATCCAAATCGGTGACTGGTGCATTCTGACGCCTTTTTTTCCAGGGGTTGACAATTTCACTGCGTGTTTTCTGTTTCCAGGTCATCGTCTGCAGTTTTGCTTTCTTCAGTTGCAATTCTTTTAATTGTCGATACAGAAACACCAGTAGCTAGTGAAGTTTCGTTAAAAATGTCACTTCGAATAGATTTCTGCTTTCCAAAATACTTATATACGTTTAAAATAATATTTCTAGCTTGACTGCGCAATGTTTCTCCTCGCTTACAACTATACTATCCACCATTAGTGCTAAATACTAAAGGACGGTGACATCATTCGTTGTAATTAATTTTAAGCGATTAGAGATTTAGTTTAATATTTAATAGCACAACCATGAAATATGAAGTATTAATTCGACAATTTTTTAAAAGATAATAAACATTTCAAATTGTTACCGATGATAAAAGGTAAACTGTTATTGGATGAACGAAACAGAAACCGGCTATTCTATTGGATAACTTGACCTTTGCAATCCATAAGCTCTTTACCATATAAGGCAGGTCATCTTTCTTTGAAAAGGTATAAGCATGGTCTATAAATATATATAGTCATCACACTTCGACGCGATTGCTGTAAGATTTTGAAATCCCATCACTAGAATGCGCTGCGTATCACGTAGGGCTAAAGCTCTGGATATACAGAACTTTACGTAGGGCTGAATTCGTACTTGTAACCTGACCTAGATTGTTGTTAGAGAAGTAATTTTATTTATCTTTTGACGAAAAATGCCAATATGTTGTTCTGTGCCTGGCTGCAATTCAGGATATAGATCCTGTAAGGAAAAACACCATATGTTTAAGATAAAACAAGGAAACTGAGCAGTTCTATATCTGCTATGATATGTGTTTATTAACCAATGTATTACTCCTGGCAGCAGATGTGATATCTCATATTTGGAATTTTATTTTTGGTATGAGATCTATAAAAATTTTCAAATTCTTCTAACTAATGTGTGTTATTGGCCCCTTTGTTAACATATCTGCTACCATTTTTCCAATTACTCTTTCTACAATCAATTTTTATTAAATTTTTATAAATAAAGCTAATTTAGATTTAATAAATAAAATTATATAAACTCATCACAGAAAAATAAATGTGCTTGTTTCATAAATAATGAGAATATTCACTATTATATATAAACAAGTTTCATATTTTTATTTATTTTATTTGTATTTATATTCAAAATACTCTACTTTTGGACAATATATATATAAGTTTTTTTTTTAATTTAGGGAAAAAAAACATCAGCTAAAGAGGGCCAATAATTCTGTTGTGGTGGTGTATACTTCTCTATATTGAAAATAAATCTATTATAGAAATCCCACTTCCAATTTTTCTATAACAGTATTTTCCATTGAAAATGTTAAATGCAACTGTAAAAATTCAAACATCTCTATTTATTTGTGCTGCACTACTAATACCTATAAGAATGAGCTTTTAAAGTAAGATGATTTATATAATTACAGTATATAATCTTTCAAAACAGGAGAAAGATGAATAAGAACAGTAAATCTCATAGCTGTCAAAATTAATCACTAAAAGTTTTCAGTTCCCAGATAGCTTTATTCCAATCAAAAAAGTCCTAATACAATACTAGATATGAAATGATAAATAAATTATTTTAAATAATGAAATATTTTCTCTCTTTCAAAACTATTATACTGTACATATTATTTCTATCAGATACAAAAATAAATTTCTGTAGTAGCTCTCTTTATTTTACAACGTTACAAAAAACCGACTTTACAATTCCATGACTTTACCACACTGACCGTTTGCCGCGCGTGTCCCCACTCGACAGCTCCCTTGGCATGGGAGAACTCGAGATGAGTCACCCCGATTTGTGACGTCACCTTACATCATCTTACAGCTTCGGTCATTCTGACCTTTGTCCGAGGTCGGACAAAATACAGTAAACAGTAAAACAATTAAACCCGAGATGAGTTAACCCGACATGTGACGACCTCTGACATCATCTTACAGTACAGTAAACAATAAAACAATTTGCCTTAGAGCTCGGTCATTCTGACTCTTGTCCGACCTCGGACAAAGTACAATAAATAGTAAAACAGTTTAGCTTAAAAAGTACAATAAACATGATGATTAAATATTTTAGTCTTCTCTTAGCGCTTTCCGCCATAACCGCATGTTTGCCGGTTCCCAAATGCCTTCGTATTTCTTGTGTTATTTGACATCCGGGGATATCTGAAATGACGTACAGTATCTGTTATTTCGCAAAATAATAGATACGTCATTTCAGATCTGATATGGTCCTTTAAAACGTGGAATCAGTTTCGGGGTACAGATATAGTACAATCGATATTTCTTAACATAATCGCCAATTTCGTATACATGTGGTTGTTTACGCCTTTTATCTACGTATTGTTTCGTTTTCTCTTGATGTT
The DNA here is from genome assembly GCA_000484575.1 of Olivierus martensii. Classification (NCBI taxonomy): domain Eukaryota; kingdom Metazoa; phylum Arthropoda; class Arachnida; order Scorpiones; family Buthidae; genus Olivierus; species Olivierus martensii. The sequence goes on from AYEL01035585.1 coordinate 64,292, forward strand.
TTTCGATTTGTGTGCACGCTTTAGCTCTTAGGTCATCTAGACGCGAATTGTCCTCATTTACCTCACAATTGATGTATTCAGATATTCGATCATGTATTTTTTCTCGTTGTGTGATTCCGAATAAGTGTTTATAAGGAGTTTCGTCTGTTGATTTATGAGGCAAGTTAAGGGCAAACTCAATGTCCTTTGTTACTCTCGTCCAATTTTTCCTATACTCACTGTCAGATAATTTCCCTAGCATTGGTGCAAGTGTTCTATTCACCCTTTCAACTTGGCCGTTTGCTTGTGGAGATGCGGTGGCCACTTTAATGTGTTTAATATCGTATTCATTGATGAAGTCACTGAATTCTTGTGACGTGAAACATGTACCCCTATCTGAAACAATTATTTTAGGTTTGCTATACCATTCAAAATAGGATTTTAAGCAGCTAATTGTTTCACTAGATTTGGTTGATTTTGTTGGAAAAAGCTTAGTGAATTTAGTAAAACCGTCGATAACAACTAGGATATATTTTTTGGCTGTAATTCGCGCGTCTCTTATCGCGACGTGATCAATATGTATAGACTGGAATGGTTTGTTTCCTTTGGGTATGCTCTGTATCATGCCTTCTCTTCTTCCGCATGACGGGCTGTATGCAATGCATTTATAACAATTTTTTACGTGTTCATAAACCTTTTTACGCAATTTCGGAAACCAGTAAGTTTTAGAAATAACTTCTATAACTTTTTCCGCACCCATATGACCAAAATCGTCATGATATTTAAACAGGATATTCTTTTCCATTTTGGAAGGAACGTAAAATAATAATTTGTCATTAATTTTCCTGTAAACAATTCCATTTCGCATTTCATAAAATTTTCCTTCTGCTTTTTCCAATTCGTTCTTGATCTGTACAGTTTTTTCGTCGATATTTTGTGCAATTATTAAATTGGTTTCCAGTGAGTTATCCTCAATTACTGCAATAAAATTGCAACGACTTAAACTATCAACGTGACCCATACGGATTCCAGGTCTATGTTCAGTGGTGTAATCGTAATTTTGTAATTCTAACACTCAGCGTGATATTTTTGGGTTAATTTCATGTTTCTTTAGCGTTAACGTTAGTGCGTTACAATCTGTCACAATTTTAAATTTAATGCCATGTAAGTAAACTCGAAATCGCCTAAGTGCATAAATAATTGCGAGCATCTCTTAATTCGAAACTATGATATCGACTTTCACTGTCCGTTGTCCATTTTGAAAAATAGAATACAGGGTGTAATTTATGATCGTTCCCTCGTTGCATTAAAATCGCTCCCAAACCCTTGCGCGCTTACATGACAATGCAACTCAGTTTTTGCATGAGGGTTATACAGTATATCATTAGTACCGGCGAGTTTAACAATTTTTGCTTCAATTTATTGAAAACATCTAATTGTTGCTCTCCAAAATAGAATTGATTTTTTTGTCGTATTACATCGTACAATGGTTTTGCAATTATCGAAAATGACTCTATGAATTTCCTAAAATATTGTACTAAGCCGATAAAACTTTCGACGCTTCTTACGTCCTTGGGGACCGGGAAGTTTAAAACCGCTTCTAGTCCTCGATCCGTTGGCCTCACACCCTTCTCCGAAATTTTATATCCCAAATAGTCGATTTCAGTTAAGAGGAAATGACACTGTGACTTGTAATTCGAGCTTGTTCTCTACTAGAGTTTTAAATACTTTTTTCATTATCGTTAAATGATGTTCAATAGTTTTAGTCGCAACTAATTTGTCATCCATATACACGACAATATCACCGGAATCAATCAGCTCCTTCAAGGCTGTATTTACAAATTTTTGAAAATATTTAGGCGCAACCTTAAGTCTGAAAGGCATTTTGGTGAACTCAAACTGACCAAAAAGGAGTCACGAAGGATGTATATTTCTTTGACGCCTGTGCTACATCAATATGGTAAAAGCCGTCTTTAAGATCAAGTGAACTGAAATATTTGGCACCTTGTAATACCTCGATTTGGCACCTTGTAATACCTCGATTTGATCGTCAATCAATGGCAAAGGATAATTATCGGATTCAAGGGACTGATTTAAGGTACGATAGCCAATACACATACGCATTTTCCCGTTTTTCTCTTTAATTAGAACAATGGAGGATGAATATTCAGAGCCACTCGGTTGGATAATGCCCCGATCTAATAGATCATTTAAAATTATTTTCAATTCGTTTTTCTCAAAAAACGATAGACGTCTGATTGTAAATTGAAAAGGTTTGTGATTTTTCAACCGAAGGTGCAATTCAGTATTTGTTTTAGGTACTTTAGGTCTCTGTGCCTGAACATAGTATTTATCACATAACGCCTTCAATTGTTGCCTATATTTGAATGGAGTGTTAGGATTTAGGGCCACTGTCATTAGGACTATCTACATCAATATTTAAAATTTCACTCCCATCTTCAATGTACTCTTCAACTAGACTGCCTTGTCTTGTGATTATTAAATCAAAAATTGCAAATGCATTACGACCTAAGACCACCGGGGAAGACATGGTATCATTATCCAGAACTAACAACTCAATATTACGGGAACAATACCCAACTGACAATCTATTTCAATTTCTCCAATAATTTTCAATTTAGACTCATTAATACCATGATATCCCGAGTTTGATTTACTATAAGGCCGGATAAGCTCAGGGCTTATGAACTTTTTTTTAATTAAACTAATGGGACTGCCGCTATCCAACAGAGCAATCAATGTAACGTCATACGATTCGCCGTCACTTTCCAAATGCAGAGTAACTATTTGTATTTGTTTTTTCAACATTCACGATTTGCCTATCTGGCTTTTTGTTTTTATTTTGGGGACAATTACTAATCCTATGTTCCATTGAACCACGGCGAAAGCATGCGCCTTTTTGTCGTTTCTCCTTAGTGCATCCCAACGATGTGTGTCCGTATGCGCCGCAATTAAAACACCGTTTCTTCCCGTTTTCATTCGCCAGACTCATTTACTTCGTTTTCAAATTTTGGCATAGATGCGACGCCTATAGCATCCTTCGATGCCTGTTTATTTTTGTAATGTAGAGACAGTTTCCTGTTTAATGAAATTTTTTCAAAGGCACTGAGCAATTGCTCTTTTGTCGTGAACCGTTGCATTCGTGCCTGATCCCGCAATATTTCATCTGGGATCCCTTCAATTATGTATTCTGCTAACTCCGATTCATCAATTTGGGCTTTATTTGCCAATATAACTTTATCGTATACATATTCGCTAAACCGTTCATTTTGAGACCAAATGCGGTTCTCAAATTGCGCAACTTTAATTTGCTAGTTAGAGGAAAAAACATTCTCTGTATTTCGTAAATTAGATCATCTATTGGTAGATTCAAATGATCTGGCCGCGAGTGGAACCACGCTAAAGCTTTTCCTCTAAGCTTCATGCTAACAATAACACGCATTATTTCGTCACTTAAGTTATACGCGTTTCTAACAATCCGTAACTGCTGTATCCAGCTTTCAAAATTTTCGCTATTACCGTCATAAGTACCTAACAGTTCGCCAATGACACCAATCGGCACTTGCGGTGTTACTATTAGCGAAGTCGGCCGCTGTCCGCAACTGTGCAACTGTGTTATACACTGTTGCGGAGATGATTGTCTGTTATCACCTGCGATGTCGCTGGGTTGCTGATGCGTTGATTCTCGTTCTTCCAATCTCTGTTGCATAGCTGTAAATGCAGTCTGCATTGATGCCAGTTGCTGTAATATAATGGCTTGCACCTCATCTTGCCTTCCACACGCCATGTTGTCTTCTATAATTCTTCTATTTTCCCATTCTGTTATCCAGCTGCCATCCGGATTCAATTCATCTAACCGCGAGATCAAGTCAATTTTGTTTCCTGCGGTACTTACTCCTTTCCCGCGTAGAATGTCTTTTAATTCCAACACAGTAAGACTTGTTGCCATTGTCGCAGATAAACTCAATATGTGCAAATTTTAAACAATATGAAACAATTTTCAATTCAATATAGTTCACCTGTGACCTATCACTTGACACAATATTCAGTTCAATATAGTTCACTTCTTGTGAGTTGCGATCTGTGTCGTGGACCTCTGTCCTGGCAACTCCACTTCTGAAAACTGTAGTAGCTCTCTTTATTTTACAACGTTACAAAAAACTACAATACCATGAGTATTACCACACTGACTGTTTGCCGCGCGTGTCCCCACCCCACAGCTCCCTTGGCGTGGGAGAACTCGAGATGAGTCACCCCGATTTGTGACGTCACCTTACATCGTCTTACATTTCAGAAAATTATTTTCACTAAAGGAGATATGTATCATAGAAAAGTTTGAACTAAATTATAAATTATTTTATGAATGGAAATTGATACACTTGAAAATTTATTTACCAATATATCGACAAATAATAGTGTTTTAAATAATTGTGTGAAAAGTAATTGTAATGTTGCTATTATCGAGGAATTATGCTTTATTTACCAACTTATTAAAATGCGACAAGTTTTAATTTAAATGCCAATAGTATGTCTGTTCTGATCCAGAAATTTTAATAAAGTTTTTTCAGCATTTGTATGATCTTTGTGCTCAGATACAATAATTAGCCCATCAAATAATTTATTATTATTTATTTTTTCAAATGGAATTATTACACTGAAATAAATTTTCAATTTTTGTTTAAAATTTTTTTAATCCATTTTCTGTAGAATTAATGATGACAAAATCTTATCGTTAATAATTTCGGAGCAATTAGAATTGTATTAATTGGCATTATTTCAAACATATTTGAAGAATCAAAGAAAAAACAGGTCAGAACTGCAAAATTGTTGACTTAAAAATGATAGTTGTGAACTAACGTTAAAAATTTTGAAATATTATTTTTTACCATTTAAGTCCATAAAACGTTAAGGATAACTGTAAGGTGTTTTCATTCAAATTTATCAAAATATAGTGAAATTCCTGCTAAAAACATTTTGAAATATTATATTTGAGCTATAAGCTTCTTTTAATAACTCTATGCAGATTCGTCTGCTATTATACTCGTGTGACGATAACGCCGCCCTGGTGATTAAAATCTAATCTTAACAGTTTTTCTATTCAACGCCGCCCTGGTGATTAAAATCTAATCTTAACAGTTTTTCTATTGTTATCGGTAGGAGTAGAACGACCATATATATTTATAGACCATGGTATAAGTTTGTCTTTCTTTTAAATTATAACCTTTTAGATGACTTTCAGGATTTTCTTCAATGTATTCTGAAAATCTTTCCCGTACAGATACGTTTTCTATTTGAAATATGTGTCTTTTCGAATGTTCACTTCTTTATCTTTCTTTCTCTATTAGAATTCTGTCGATTTGCTCATCTTTCTTTCTCTATTATAATTCTGTCGGTGTGTTCGATCTTCTAATGTTTCATTTTTTTTCGAGGAGTTAATCTACTTAGAGTTCCCTCTTTTTCGTGGCATTAAGAAATTTATACAACTGTACGATATACGAAAACTTTATACCAAAACACGTGAAACGACATAGTCTCGAACGAAGAGCATCAAGAAAAACATGCATTAATCTCAAATTCAGTTTTTATTATGTAGAAGAAACTTACATTAGTGAAAATCATGAAATATCACAGATTGAAAAATGCTGATAGATTAAATAATAAATCTATAGTCACACAAATAATTCGAAAATTTCTATAAAATTCTGTCATTGTAAGTCAAATTGTTGCGTTGTCTATGGCAATGACGGTTTCGTTACTCTACACGTGGTAATGATAGTGACAATCTTAAGGGACATTAGGAAATTCAGCCTATCTTGCCTTATAATTAAACATACACGCATAGGTATTCAGATTTATATATATTGATTAGATATCTCTAATAGCCATAGCTGCTAATAACACGTGGTCACTAAGCCTAATCAAAGTTTAACTTAAGTATATTAGGCTAAATAAAGTAATTAAGTATTAATCATAGAAAATTTGAGAGAAAGATTTAAAAAAAAATCTTAAAAACCTTTTAATATGAAATCTTAAGTTCAATAATTGATTTAAAAAAACCTTTTAATATGAAATCTTAAGTTCAATAATTTAACGAAATAATACCTTAAAAACTTTTTAATATGAAATCTTAAGTTCAATAATTTTACCGAAATAAGAAAGATTTTAAAAACCTTTTTAATATGAAATCTTAAGTTCAATAATTTAACAAAATAATATACAGACTAATACTCGATATCCGCCATTAAAAGCAGTCTCATTGGGTTATAATGGTCATGTGCAAGAATCGCGTGCTCATTATTATCCAATGAGACTGCTCAGTTACTAAAAACACGATCATAGCTGGCCGATATCATTAGATTACTAACATGTCACGTGATCATTGTAACCCAATGAGGTTGCTCAAATAGCGTTGATCTTCCATCTTTGATTGTTATCAAGTAATTTACACCAATTACAATACAGTATATAAAATCAATTTCTAATAATCAATAATGTCTGTAATTTTTTTTTTGCGTTAATTCCGTAACAAACAAAAGTTTTCGTAAAAATCCATTCAGCCATTCTTGCGTTATAAGCGCATATACGCGCTCAGGCATTTCAGATTTATATTACTAGCTGTAATACCCGGCGTTACCGAGTTTTTATTTATAAATCACATATTAAAAATAATGATTGATAATGAAACAATTTAATATTTATTTCATAAATGATATATCATCAACATACAATATATCGTATATATAATCATAAATAAACAATGCTATCATGACATTGACTCCATATGAAATTTAATTTTCAGGTATAAAATAGAAAAATAGTAATATTTCTTTTTTAAGATAATACTGTATATATTTGTTAGTAAAGATAGGTGATTTAAAGGAAAGAGTAATATGCAAACTTAAGGGTGAGTTTTTTCCTTTGAGAAAGATGATTCTGGAAGAATCAGTGGAGTGTGTAAGGGTGCTGTCAAGTTGTATAGAATTTCATAATTATAGAATTAATAACAATACAGATATTATAAAAAAATATTTTTATCATTGGTCTCATAATATTTCTTTATAAACTATATTCATTACTTGTTGATTTTTTTGTATAGCTATATAAACTTTTTTTCTTCATCAACTCTTGAAAAGGCGACATACAATTGGCCATGGGAAAAGAATCAGTATTTAAATCAACACCTGCAAATTCTAAAAACTGTCCTTGTGCTTTGTTAATAGTCATTACCAAACAAACCTTTATAGGAAATTGTAGTCTTTAAATTGGACAGGAAAATCTGTTGGAATGAAAGGTATATGTGGAATGAAAACTGTTTCTCCAATTGCACAAGCAGTGATGATTGTAGCTTCTGACTTTGCCTTAATGATTTTATGCAAAGTCTTGTTCCATTGCATAAACGTGGAGCATCTAAATTTCTAAGCAGTATTACTGGAATTCGACTTAACTTTAATTTATGAGAGGGTAATCCGTGTGGATTCTGTGAATTTAAAAATTCTACAGGGAAATGCGCAGCTTCATAAATATCTGTGACTGTAATTATTGAATTGTATGCCTTTGCTTCACCATGAAAACAGTCCACGATCTTTCATTTATAATTCAGCTGTATCATTTCTAGGAGCTAGGATTGCTCGATATTTTTCTCATTTATATTATTAATTTCCGGATACACTTTTGAAATTAGTTCATCTAACGAATGTACGATATTTTCTTGGCAGATATATTTGGAAATATTAACTAACCCATTTGTATTTGGTATAGTTCCATTACCAAGGTTGAAGAGGAAATCAGAAAATTTAGCAGAATTCTTATCCTTATTTTTTTAGCACTCTCATGTTGAGAGTAAGTGATGATTTTTCACTTTTTGCCAAAGATATGATGATTTTATGCATTGTTTTAATTCATCAGTCTTTGTACCTTTTGAAATTACAGGTAACGTTTGACGAAAATCAGCAGCCAACATCACTGTGTTTCCACCCATGATAACTTGTTTATATTATTATAATGCTCAGTTGAAATACATAATTATGCCATGACAGTGATGTGGCATAAGAATAAATTTGGCAATAAAATGAAAATTTTCTATATGCTATGTATATTATTTCTTTATGTTATTTTAAGCATTATTTATTTATTATCTAGGGAGAATCCATAAATTATGTAACGTTTAGGGGTATAGTATAGATTTGAGACGGTAAGGCCTGTGCCCACATGCAATTATCAGTCAGTCAACTATTTAATTGCAGAAGTGAGAACAAAGGACTCCTATTGTTTAATCCTCCAACAAAAAAGTTTCTAGTGGGCGCAGTCTTGTAGAAGTCATTTGTATTACAGGTTTTTGGGTGATTTTAAATATTACTTTTATTATTATTACATAATATTGGATAAACACATAGTAGTTTACGTCATGATGAATAGTTGTAATTTCTTTGTGTGATAAAATATAAACAAATTTCGATTTTAGACAATTTCTTTGTGTGATAAAATATAAACAAATTTCATTTTAGATATGTATTTCTTTGTGTGATAAAATATAAGCAAATTTCATTTGAGATATGTAATGTCACCATCGAATTATGGATATAGAACAGGCTTAACTTAGCTGCAAATTCAACTAAAATTTCCTTTAAAATAAAGTATCCAATGAAAAGTTATGATACAGAGTTACCGATTGAACATAAATTGATACTGAACAGTATCCTGTATCATAGTTACTGATTGAACATAAATTGATACTGAACAGTATCCTGTATCATATAGTAAGTAATTGTTTTAGCTAAGTAATGTGTCCTGTATCATAATCAGTAATAATTCTTTTAGCTAAGTAATTCTGTAATCCTCTATCATAATCAGTAATAATTCTTTTAGCTAAGTAATTCTGTAAAGTCCAATAATAGTAATGCAGGTAAGTTATCTGTTGCCCCTTACTTTGACCACTACGCTATCTATTGATATTTATTGTCAAAAATGAATATCAATATATTTCATGCCATCTATTGATATTTATTGTCAAAAATGAATATCAATAGATAGATCTGATTTATTGACAAAAAATGAATATCAATAGATTTCATTTAAATATCAAACAGGTAGGCCTCGATTAGTGCGAAAATTGGTTCCACGAATTTCTCGCACAGTTCGAAGTATTAACTATATGTAAAATATGATAATTGGTTCTTGCTTTGTGAGATTCCGGCCATTAGCCAACCTCACGATGAATAACCACAATAACTAACTTAACACAAACTGTTTAAGAAATATTTATTTTCATATTTTAAATCGTTGTTCATCATCTAAATTAGCGGTCTCCAAAGTGTGGTACGCGTACCCCAGGGGGTACGCGAGACGATACCTGGGGTACAGTGAAAACATTTTTTATATATTGTTTGTAAACTCTACAAGCTGCTAGATCACTGAGTATTAAAACTAAATATCGAAATAAATTAAACTTGGAACCAGACCTTCATATCGCAGTGTCAGATAACATCAAACCAGCATTTTCAGAAATTATTAAACAAATGCAAGCCCATTCTTCTCATTAAATTTTAATAAGAAAAATAAATAAGCATCTATGTTCATAATAAAAATAATGTTCAATTATAGCTTTTTTGGATATTACATAAGGCCTTATTTCCTCTT
>AYEL01035586.1:0-56632 GCA_000484575.1 Olivierus martensii
TTGGACTGCTCCTCGTCCGGTTTTACTAACCGAAAATTAACGGTAATTTGTTAATTGACATCATAAAAGGAGACGGAGCTTTGTTAGTAAGACTGGTCTATGCTTACAACTCGCATTAATCGAATATTTGTGCTCGCACTAACTGAAAAACTGTATCATTTTTATAAGTCGCACTAATCGAAATCGCACTAATCGAGGCCTACCTGTATATAAAATCAATTTCTAATAATCAATACCTGTCTGTAAATCTTCTTGCGTAAATTCCTTAACAAACAAAAGCTGTTTCATAAAAATCCTTTCAGCCGTTCTTGCGTTATAACCGTACATACACTCTCAAGGCTGGGTCTCACAGGCATAAAACGCGACATCAGTACGCTGACGTAAGTGCGTCGCGCACGAAATGTCGAGCGTACCGATATTCAGACTGAAAGTGTACGACGCGACGTAAATAAACGTCATCGTGAAAAAATATATATATATATATTTTCTTTTAAAGCTAAAGGTTAAAATAGAAAAAATCCTAATTTACTCAAACAGAAAATATTTATATTTAGATAAATTATTAACAAATAAATAATCGCTATTACTGAATGTTTACTTTTTAACAATGATGACAAACATATATTCAAAAATTAAACTTTTTAATCATAAAACTGATGTCTGTTTTGGAGAGAATAAAATTGATAAATTCGAAAAGATAATAAAATTAATTAATAAAATTTTATAAAAATCCTTCGAGAATGCATTAATTCGTTTAAATAATTTTAAATTCATGAAAGTTATTAAAATTTCGAAAATTTTAGAATATTATTTAGGATAAACATCAAAGCAACAGGCTTGTTAGCCGAGGCAGAGCACGATTTACATCAGAATACGGTATTCACTAGTAGAAACAAATCGATCGGAATCATTGATTAATATACGTGCAATGTCTCTTGAAAAATTAAATACAGTGCTTAACATATTTTTATGTTTAAAAAAATGATCAGTAGCGGAATTATTATAGGATTTAATGCAACAATTAATCTAAATTACGATATTTTGATCAATACTGAATATTGGAAAGCTAATTCGAAAACGAAGACAAAAATCAAGCAAAATTGATTGAAATTTTGATCGGTTTTTAATCAAAAAATGCAGCTTATCTTCCTAACACTTTAATCTTTTTAAAGTTATACGGATTTTTACAGTACGGTCAAAAGGAAACAATCAGAATTTCAGCAAATATAAATAGTTTAAATTTATTCTAAAATAATAATCATTAAATAATAAAAAAGTATAATAAAATATTTTAAAAATTCAGCAAATTTTATCCTGAAAGAAAGTGATTACATTGATATCTAAGTTTACGAAAGAAAAATAAGTGTATTCTTTCAATTCCATTAGCAGTCCAAACAAAGTCAGAAACAGTTAAGGCGGAAGATATGTAAGTTAATGTTAGCCAGCTACCACTCTTATCGAGAGGGGCAGTAGTCATATCGCGGTGACAATTCTCTCAGAAAGTATTGGGAGTAACCAACCATCAACTTCTACAAAATTACCACCTTCCACGGAACGAACTACACTCAAAGTATCAGATTTCTGATGATTCTTGCAAGAAACTTTCTCTTCACGTTTCTCACATAAAATTCACTTTTCTTTCAAATTTCATTGATATGTTTTTCTATCTTCTTATTAATTTTATATAAAATGAACTTATCTCATATTATTGTTTTTATTATTACTTCTTGAAACTCTGTTGTTTAGTAATTTATACAGGTAAATTAACGTGCAACATTAATAACAGATAATTCATCATTTACATCAACGCGTGATTATATTACAGTTATATGTGGTTTTAAAACATTTTATAAATTAACTTATATATATATAAATAGTTGAAATAAATGTTATTCTTGCATGATTTAGACATATCTCATTTATAATAGTCAGTACACGTTGACAAAGTAACCACCGATGTGTTTAAACTTACAAGATATATAAATAGAATTTTGATTTAGTTTGCTGCATATAAAGTGCATTTGCATTCTTCTAGTTACATTGTTACACTTTTATTATAAAAACTGCTCAAGCATTGATATGACATTATAATCATTGGAATTCTGTGCAACTCTTTTCAGGCTAAATCAATAATCACCTTGTGTTCCTACGTTTACAAGCAGTATCTACAAAACTTCCCAAAGTTATTGGATGTTTATGGAAAAAAGGACTTTTCTTTAAATATCAATGTGTTTCAATGTGTCTCACACATCTGGAACTTTCTTTTCAAAATTTTTCTAGAGCTGAAAGCTTTCTGGATTCGTGCAATATAAGTATGGAATTCCAACATTGAATTGATTTCTGTTGAGGTTCCGCAAAATGCATTTTAAACAGGGAAGAGCGAGAAATTATCTACTTTTTTATAAGTAGAATAGATCGCTTTTATGAACGTATATTAATATAAAAGTTTTTTTTTTCAAATATTATTTAAAATATAAACATATCTGATCGGGGTTAACTATGCAAAACATTTATTGTGACTATATTTATTTATTTATTGTTATTTTAATAATGTAAATCCTTAGTTCAATCATGAGACAAGCTCACTTCTCTCTTGCTAGTTGAAGTGATTGTTATATTTATTATTATAATAGATCGCTCCACATAATTGTTATAATAATGAAAACAATTATAGTATTTAAAAATGTTCTATATTGATAATACAGAATATAAAAATATTACGATCGTTAATATTGATGCTTTATATTTTTAAGATTTTAATATTTATTATATATAAAGTAATCAGATTAAAATATTTTACAGAATAAGAATTCAACCGTTTTCTTGCGTGTTAGATCAACTCATATGTGAAAGTTAAAAAGATTTAACAGCATAACAGAAAATGTTAATGAGAATAACCATGAACATCTAATGTATATTGAAGTTTACTTCATAGTTTCGATTTCTGTTAATTTTACATCCGGTTGCTTCTGTTAACGATTAAATAGTAATCGTCAACAGCAATAACTTGAATGTAGAATTAACAGAGATCGGAAAGCATAAATGTTAATTTTGATATTATATAACTTTTATTAAAATTAAATGAAACTGTCTTATGTCTAGTTATTGCATAAAACATATATTTTGATATTTATTTTTCCTTAAAGTATTAAACACATTTCTCATTGAGATTAAACATTAAATAATATTGTATTAATTATTTCATACTACATTGTTCTTATTTTGGATTTAATTTATTGTGAAGAATATAAAGAGCTCACAATAAAACAATCGTCAAACAAATTACTTATTTATGAATAACAATTAATCAATATATATAAAAATGAATAAAGTAAACTGTGTCCAGATATATTATGCAATATTAACTTCACATTATTATTATTTTTTTAATAATTGACTGAAAAAATATTTAAATATAAATTACCATAAAATCATTTTTCAAATAAATTTATTTTAATTACTAGAATTTCATACTATTATGCAATTTCATAAAAATGTATTCATGCATATTTCATCATTCTTTAAAACGTCAATGGATAGTTTAGTTTTTTTGTAATAATAATAAAATATTTAGTACAAGTTTATTTTTTTGAACAAATAAAACTACTGTAAGATAGGCTATTTTTAGATACTTTTCGTGTATATCGTTCGATGTGTTCTACTGAAACTTTCAAAGAACTGATCAGATTTTGATAAATTCTTTTTTTGAACAAATAAAACTACTGTAAGATAGGCTATTTTTAGATATTTTTCGTGTATATCGTTCGATGTGTTCTACTGAAACTTTCAAAGAACTGATCAGATTTTGTACAATACTATTGAGGATAAAGTTATATCTTAGGTAGTGTTCGATTTTCGGTTCAATTTGATAAATTGAAAGAAAATGATAGTGATATAAATTAAAGAAAGAAAAATCTTAATGGACTATAATGAATTTCCTATTATTTATTTTCTAATGTGACGAGAATTTTATTAATTTACTTTAACTCCTATTTTGGTTTGAACGAAGTCTTTCCTAATACAATATTTAAATTTTTTATATTGGAAAAAAAAAATTATACATTATAAAATTGTGTCTACATTATATTTTTTACGGAGGTTATAGCTATTTATTATAATATTTATTAGTAATTTTTTAAATTAAATTCGATTATATTAAAAATATAAATAATCCGAAGCAGTAATTTTAGTCTATGACATATTCTAATTAGGATTTATTTATTCTGACTGATTTCTCTTAATTATATCATTAAAAAAATTTTTATTTTAACTTTATAGATTTATGACGAAGTTAAACTATTGTCAGTTAAATTTATTTAATTATTCGATATAGATTTTTATAAAAATCTATGTAAAATTATTATTTTAACAACTTATATAAAATATGAATAAAAATGTAATAATTAATAATTATCCTAAAGAAAATTTAAGATAATTGTCACATTTAATCTATTTGTTAGCTAATATATTTTTGAATCATTTAATTGTTATCTACAGTAAAAAAAAATTAAGTTATGAAAATCACATAATTTTTCTAGTTTTATACAAGATTATATAAATTGCTGTCAAATATTTTCATGATATGATTCTGTTGATAAAATAATGAGAAACATTTATGTAAACATATGCCTCAAAGAGACCCTTACTGCAGTCAACAATAGAATACTCCTGCAACAAATTTGATAGACAACCCTACATTGCATATAAGTTAATCTAATTACAAACGTTTCAGGGATATTGATAAACAGTACCAACAGTTTAGTCAATAAATTAGTGTTGCAGGTGTATTATATGAGTATTTTTATAAGTGCGAAACCATTCATTACACAGTAAGGAGCCTCTTATGGACACGTGTTTATATAAATGTTTCTCATTGTTCAAAGGAACATAACTTGAAAATAATTGATATCAGTTTATATAAAATCTGTATATCACGTTCATGACTATATATTTTCTTTATAAACTCATAATATTCCTAGAATTTATCATCAATAACTCATGTTTTCATAAATCTTTCCATTAAGTTATCTAATACCGGTTAAATCTGTTCTCGTAACAATTTGTATTTATGCAGTCGCTCTATTGCAGTCTTTATTGCTCCTCCTAAAATAAAGGATTGTTGTAACTGTTAAATTTTTATATACTACTTAGATTTTATATCTGGCAATTTACAAATATTTCATCATTAATAGATATCAATTTATTACTTGAGAAGAAGACGAGAAATATAAAAACGGAATCATTTATTTCAGACTAAAGCAAATGAGGTAATATAATTTTAAATAAACTTAAGAAATGATAAATCAATAATTTAAAATTTTCTAATATTCTGTTTGATTTTATCAAACTTTTCCACCATTTATTTATAATACACTATTCTTCAATAAATTAGAGTTGATATTCACTAGAGATTTTTACTGTTGTCAGATCATTATTTATTTTTATTTCTGTTTAAACTTTTGCGAACTTTACAGTTTATCTAGCATTCCTATCTTTTAATATTCCGCTTGCTACGTTAAAATTTATTTAACAGAAACAAAATAAATTTTATATGAGTAAAAATATCAAACATCAAATTTAGTATAGAAAAAACAATTATAAAAAAAATGTTTATTCATTTAATAGTAAATATTTTAGATGTGTTTAATAGTCGCTCTGTATATTCCAGAAAAGTTAACTTTAACTGTTTTAATAACGAAATAAATACTTTAGACGTGTTTAATAGTCGCTCTGTATATTCCAGAAAAGTTAACTTTAACTGTTTTAATAACGAAATAAATACTGCATAAGCTAAATAACGATCAAGTATTGCTGTACATTTTATATGAATTTTTTAAATATGCTTTAAGTTTTAAAATCAATAAGCTAACAATAATCTAAATGCTAATTATTCATTAAAAAGAAAACAAAATTTGCAACTTATAAACAAAAATTATTGCATTAATTTTAATTTCTAATGGATAAATGTTTATCGTGATTCTGAAAATGCAAAATCTGATTTTCATTGAGCAAATTTAGCTGATAAACTGAATTATATAGAAAATTGATATTACTTATCTCATTCTATAAATAGCTTAATGTAAAATATAAAAAAATATTACGTAATTTAGTTTAAATAAATACGTAATTAAGAAAAAGAATACTGTAGTTTGTTCTGCTTCACAAATCAAAACTATTGTGTACTCTGCAATCAACCGTCTGCAGCCTTTATCAAACCATCGTATCCAGTTTTTATTTAGCTTGAGGGAAAGGTGTTTTTTTTTCCTTGTTACAAATTTGTGCAAACTCCGAAATAAATCCTTCATCCCTCAGCAATCAGGACACTTGATCAGCAGTTTTTACATTCGTTATGATTACACGTACTGTAACTGAATATGTGATCTTATTAATGTATCTATCTGCTTGTAAATTATACTTTTGTGCAGTACTATGTTTTTTATAGCTATTTCCTCTTTCAAAAATAATCCTTTAATTTATATAAAAATAATCTATATCATGCAATCAAATTATAATTTTTTAAATACAAGTCTGCATAAAAATTTACGGTAGATCTATATATATATCCTTTCTTTTAAATCAACTTAATCAAACTTAAAAAAATAAATTGTGCATGAATAAATTTATTTTGTCTAACAGAACGATTTTTTTTCTTTAATTTTAATAATATATTTATTATTTGAACTCAATACATATATTATTTATTTATTGAAAAATAAGTGATATTTGTTTATTTATTGGTTAAATTATTAGATATCAGTTTCCAAAATTTCTAGAAAATATAGAATATTTTAAGAACAGAAATAGTCGTATTACATTAAAAGTATTGACAAAAGTATTTTAGTGAATAATTCTGAATCTACTTTGCCTTCAACATTTAAGCAGTAGTTGCCATGGTAACTGAAGGTGAGCTAGACAGGTATGACGCAAAATACGTCATACTATGAACTATAAAACCAAATTATAAATGACCAATGCGGAGACGTTTTAATACTATTCTGAAAAATATTTCTAGAAGGAAAATTCGTATAAATTGCATAACTTCGATTTCATATATCAATCATTCATGGAATAGCATAGGATATATTTTTTTTTTTATTTTATTTTCCAATTGATGGAAAATTTATGTTTTTCGATACTGTATATTAAAAACACAAAACTTTGTTTATTTCCAATCTCGAAACCTTTGAGAAATTTGCAAAAATAGAGATTGATAAAAAAAAATTTATTCAAAAGGTAGAATTTATAAGATTGAAAAACATCGAAACGAAAATAATGCGATAGAGTGAAATCCATTTTGATGTTATCTAAGTGGAATAAAAATTTTTATAAAACTTTCAAAATTCTGTAATGAATTATCTATAATGTAGAGTACTTGCATTTTGAAAAAATTTCTGTTCGCTATGCGTTTAGATACATCTTAATCAGTTTTTTACAGAATGATTGTGAAATAAGGTGAAGAAAAAAACCTTCACCTGAACACGTCATCATTGAATTGTTCACATAAGAAAAACGATATTCATATCAAGAATTTCATTAATCTCTACCGATATTATTTTCCAATTTTAAGAGATTTATAACTTTTAATTAAATTTGTCTTCGTAAAATCAAGTAACAAATCTCGAAAACAGTCTCCTAAAAGCAAGATTGAAGTTTGGAGATTAATTATAATTTTGTACTTTATAGAAAAACTAAATATGGATTTTATATAGAAATATTACAATTAAATTACACAGTTTTTCATTAAATTATCATCAACTTAAATAATTCTCTTAAGTAATTATCTTAGAAATTTCTGAACAATGCTTGAAACTTTCAATAACTATATTTATTTTAAACATTAATTTATTAATTTTCTTCAAACATTTAAAGAACAATGGGTATTAAAAACATATCTAACTATTTAAAATAATTTTTAATGAAAAATGTAACATTTAATAATCATTATGACGCATAAAAAGATCACAAATAACAAATTCAAACTACTGAAAGCATGGCATGTAATAATAATTTAACCTTTTAAACAAACATTTACCTGAAAGAAAAATTATTTTTATTACGAATCTTAAATTGCATTTAACAATACAAAACGAATTTAAACTTATTTAAGTTAGAAATTAATCAACGAGAAATTCATAAAACTAAATTTATTTTATTTGATTATTTTTAGATATTAAATTCTATTTAATTCCAAGTTTTATCAAGCTAAATTTATCTTAGACAAAATAATGAATAATTTACACATTCTCTTCTGCGTAAACATTTTTTTCCTCCAGATATAAAGACAAACTAGTTTAAAATCAATAATATTCTTTTTTCTTTAAATTAGCATCCATTGAACCGTGTTAAAAGTTCGAAATATATAATAAAATTTTAAAAAGCAGTAAATAAGTAAAGAGAAGATTTATATATAAGTAATTATTCTATCTGTTCTCTTGATGATAATACAAAACATCTAATGCTAGCGAAGTATCTTTTAATGGCAATTGCCCATCTTTGTCAAATAGATGCGTTACCATGGTAACCGACACTTGATAGTGAGGTAACTTTCTGTAAACATATTTAAGCTCTTTCTGATGTCTGCAATTTTCATTTTACCATTTTTAAAATATTTAGAGTAAAGTGAAGTGAGATATTATACTAATATAATTTATAATTTATTCTTTTTTTATATCAAAAATTAATGTAATCAATGTGGTTTCATTTTCTTTTTATATTTAAATGTTCTTCATTTTGTATAGGACAAATTAGTGTAATTTTTCTTTACCAAATTTTATTAATTGTGAGTTAATAGCTAAAAAAATAATTTTTATTTAAAAAAAAAACTTCGAAAATATTCATTTTTATATCAAAGTTTTAAAATTTTAAAAATAATAAAAAATTATACGAAATGAATTGGAAAGTAAATAATGTGAAGTTTAATTAACGAACGAATTCCACTTAATGAACAAATAATAAAAAAAAATTCTTAAAAAACCATTTAACTGATTTTTCACTTAAATTCAACTCTTTTTTTTTTTTTTTTTTATTTTTATTTTATAAAATTAATTAAAATTTTATTTAAATAAAATATAATAATTTTATATAAAATTTTAATTTTATATTAAAAATTTTTAAATGTGAGCGTATAAAATATTCAACTTAATATTTAAACGGTATATCATAGTATGCTTTATTAACTTTAATGGTTTTTAAAAACTGTAGATCAAAATGGAAAATTAAAACTAAAAATTTAATTTCCGGCAACAAACTTAAAAAGAAAAAGTTCTGATAAATATAAGAAAATTCGCCTGAATTTTTTAATTACTAAAAATTTTAATAACATAAAATTATTAAATTTCGTTATATATATTTTTAATAAATTTTGTTAATTTAGCTTTTTTTTTTAGTTAGCAAAGGTTAAATGCATCTGGTAGCAGTGAAGATATTTTATTTATAAATTAAAAATATTCAAGAGAATATATAAACATAATGACTGTGTTTAACTTTAATCGTGCTTGACAAATCTGAACGATTACAACTAATTTTTAAACTTTTACGATTTAATAAGGACAAATGGTGCAATTTATTAAAAGGATTAAATTAAGAGAAAAATGATACGGCTCAATTTAAAAACAAAATCAAAAAGTTTAAACTCCATTTCTGTTTAAATCAGAAATTTCGAATTTGACGAGCGATTACATCTTTGAAGACGATAGCATAAACAACGATAAAGAGAAGTAGAAAAGCTTAAATTAATTAAAAAAAGGAGAGAGAGTTGATAAGAGTTTTAAGTTAAAGTTTTAACAAGAAACATCCTTTAAAACTTTTCAGGAAATTATTGATATATACTTAATAAGGAAGTACACATTTCAGCAAAATTCAAATCCCTCAGGTAAATAAGATTAAATATATGTAACCATCTATAATCTTGAATAGATTCGGTTGAATATGAATTCCCAATTCAGTCATTTTAATCGATTTATGCTTCAATAGTCAAACGGTTTATACGTATATTATATACATACAGGTAACAAGCATCGAGTATAGATTTATTTAAATAAATATTAATGCTTGTTACGCATGAATATCTTTTTTTTAAAAAAATGATAGAATTGAAATTTAACGTTCTAGTTGAAAAATACTTAAAAAAAAACTATAAATTCGACTTTTTTTAAACGAAAATCTAAGAGTAATCAAGTAGAATGCTAAAAAATATTTAAAAAGTAAAGCGAATTTATAAAATTTTCTCGACTATGTAAATCCTACTAGGAATAAGTTTGATATAACAAAAATTTTACGAAAATCCTATTTTAGATAACGTTATTGTTATTTAACAATTCGTTTTGTGCGAATTAATAAAACAAATAAGGGATTTGTTAAATGCATCATAATTCCTCTTTCTGCTAAGATGAGTTTTGAAACGATTTGCATATAAATGTTACTCTAATCGTATTTAATTCCTAAGATCTTAAACTAAAATTACAATTCTTAATTATAATCTTAAACGTTAAGATAATTATATATATATATATTTATTTTAATGTCATATCTCTGTCTATCTTTATGGCTGACAATATTGATAGGAATTTATTTGAAAATATTCTATTAAAAATTCGTTTGTAGAAAACGATCGTATAAATCTTTCTATATGTAATTTGCATATTAATAGAAATTTATTGGGATTTAAATTTAATATATGCATGCATACGGTGAAATTCTGAGCCAAAATAATGATTAATGTCCGAAACTTATTTAATCAAGAAAAAATAAATGTAGCACACTGATATTAAGAATTTAATTAAGAGCATTATCTTAAAATTACGTAATATCGGAAGAGATCATTAAGTTAAATTGAGCTACTATATTTGTTAATTTTTCATAGTTTATGGCATATTTATCAGTTTATTTAATGCATATTTTGATTATTGATAGGAATTTATTTGAAAATATTCTATTAAAAATTCGTTTGTGGAAAACGATCGTATAAATCTTTCTATATGTAATTTGCATATTAATAGAAATTTATTGGGAACGAAATAAGTCGATAAGATTATCTTTCAGTCTGAAAAGTAAAATAATAGTCGATAAGAAAGCATCAAATATTTTATTATTATTATTGATTATATCATATTTTGATTTTTTCTATTAGAAGCGAATTAAAAATGTGGTACTACATTAAAATAACAAATATTATAAAAGCAAAAATATAACTTTTGATATGATTTGAGGATACTGATTGGATTTTGTAAGCTTAACTAAAAAAATAATGGAAGAATTCTCTATCGAAACTGTTGGAAAAATGACTTGTTTTTTTGAGCTTGTATACATTTATAGTTCTGCAGAAAATTCAAGATTTGAAAGAAGGATAGAAACTAGATAGAGCATTTTCTGAAGTGATACGGGACTAATGGCGTACATAGAGAGAAGAATGAAAAGAATGATAGTTGAAGAGATGTCGAATATCTAAGTTTGAAGTTATGCAGAAACGATAACGAGAGCAAAAAGATTGTCACGGATATTCAGAATATCCTGTTGTCGAATCTTGTAATACTTTTATGCTATTTACAGTTGGAAGTTTACAAGATTTCGACATTGAAATCAGTGAACAGAACAGAAAATAATAATATTTTCAATTCAAACTTGTTACTCATAAAAGTTTTATATAGAATAATTCATAAGAAACATCGAGAAAAATCATTTAATAAATTTTCCAGATGCAAATCGTAAATTGAAAATATACTTATTTTAATATCAAATACCTAAAACATTATTATTCCGAGAGTACTATCGAATAGTGCAATACGTATAATAATAATAAAAACATTTGGTCATTCATATTTCGTTCTAAAATCCTTACAAACGTATGTTTGGAAGTATATCGAAATATACTGCGAGAAATTTGAATAGCACAGCTATAGCGACTAGAAAGATATATTTCTCACCTTCAGAAAGGGATATAGGTGAGCATCTCTTTTATCCTTGAAGTCGCACGAAATTTTGCACAGCTTTAGTGATTTCTGGTTTATTTTTGAATCGAAATTCGCCAAGTTTCAATTTGATTTGGTTCTAGATTTAATATATACCTTCACCAATAAAGAACGAACTTTACAAACTATATCACAAAAATTTCATATTATGAAAATAAAGACGGAATTAGAAAAGTTTTCAGAATTACAAACTATATAATATTCTATAGATGATCTAATGAATTAAACATAACGAGGATGTTTTAATATAAAGTCATGTCCAATATTTTTCTGTTCACATCAGGCAAGCGAATTTACTCAGAAATAAAAGTATTTTTTGCTTTCACTTTGTTATTTTTTATATTTTTAATTGAAATAATTATTAAAATAGTTTAAAGATTAAAAAAAGGAAGGGGAAAAAACGAAACAATTCGTAATTATTATCTTAACTGCTATTAATTGAATAAAACTAACTGAAAAATATTTTTATAAACAGTTAACTTATATAAAGGATGAAACTCTCATTTCAAAAATATATTTTTCTTACGAAATAATTAATATGTAAAACTGTAATAGCAGAATTTTCTCCTTATTAATATAATTACTTTTCAAGGTAAGTTCTCTTTCTGATAACTATTTTTAATTTTTGTCGAAGTTATTGCTTGCAAAAAATTTTGTTTCGATAATGATGCAATTTCTTTCTCTTTTTTTTTTGCTTAATTAGTTAAAAGCGCCGATACGATACTCTGTCACTTCATTAAATATCGAAATAAATAAATGATAAAAAGAATTAAAGAATTTACAGAAAAAAATATTTCTTTTTGGTAAATATTAGAATAACTTGGACAAAAAGTCGTTAGAACCGTGCTCTTGGAAATTATTTTTTAAAATTCTTCGTACAGGAAACGAATTGGAAGAGTGACAAACGATTGCTTTTTGGTGAAATAATAAATGCTGTTCCTTGCAATAGGATTAAGATGTCTTGTATAGTACATTTATAATTTGTCAAGAACATGTCAGCATCCAACTCAAAATATACTGCTGATACTTTCACAAGTTCCTCTTATGATAAAATAGTCGAATACTTCATTTAAATTCTAAGATAACTTATAATGTATTATTATTATAGTTCAAAATTCAAATAAAAGAAATAAATTTTTATTCAAAAGTGCATAAATTTTTAGAAATATAAAAGTAATAATAATTGTTAAGAAATCATTATTCACATCCGTATAAACAGAATTTGTTACGAAAGTTTACAGAATTTTAAAAGAAATTTTCTATTTATAGATTTTTTAAAAAATAAATATCAGAAATGTATTTTGTTTCTCGATTTTTTTGTTTTAAAACTTATTGTTGTTTATTCAGTGAAAAATATTATGTTATTTGGATTGCGAGACAAATCCTTTTTAAAATTCGATTTTTAGAAAAAAAAAAAAACATTAAATTTATTAAATCTGTTTCGATGTAAAATATAAATTAAAAAATTTTCTTAGCTGTATTGGAAGTAACGAAAAAATGCATTTGACTATTAATGAAAATATATTATACCAGAAATAAAAAAAATATATATATCAAATGCTACTATATAATAATTAAATTTTAAATTTTTAGAAGTAATAATTATAAAAATTTAGCTATATTTAAAAATTTAATTTTACATAAATAATTCCGAACTATCTGGCTCTACATTATAAGACTGATGCAATTTATGGAAGCATGTTTATTATATTTTTGCTGTTGGTGTTTTAATTGAAGCCCAAGATTTCCAGAAAATATATTTGGTTATAGAGTAACTAGTTGCAATCAAGATTGTCTTGCAAAAAGTTAATCAAATATATAAAGGAATTGTCACATCTGCATTAGACAAAATGTCGCATAGTGTATGCTATACCAATTCTTAGATACTGTCGACTTATTCCAAAATAATTTATTTAAAAAGCTACAAAAATCTTATCATTAATGTTTAAAATTCTATAAAATTTAATTATTAATTTATTAAATGACAATAAAATTTTAAAATATTTTTAATTAAAGAAAAATTAAAAAAATTTACGCCAATCCGCAATACAGCGCAAAATTACAAAATACTCTATGTATCGATTAAAATGAATAAAAATGAATTATAACAATAAAAAAAACACGTTTTAATTTTTATTAATTAAATTTATTTTAATTTTTGATTTATGAGTAAGAATAAAAATGAATTATTAACAATAAAAAAAAAAAACACGTTTTAATTTTTATTAATTAAATTTATTTTAATTTTTGATTTATGAGTGTAGTTAATAGATAGAAAAGTTACATACAGTAGAGTAATAAATTATCTTCTTATAAGTTATTCTTAATGAATTACATTGAATAGGATTATTCCAATAGATTGGATTAAAGCTACCAATTATTCATTAACGCGTTAAATTTCCCTCTTGAAGATTTTTATTGATAATCGAACAATACAGTTTGCTTCAGAAAATATCTTTCTAAGACAGCATAATGCTAAACATGCCTTATAAATTAGAGTTCACTTTGCTAAGCTTCATTAAAGCGTATTTCTTTATCCTGAATTTTTTTTTGACAGACAAAATATAAAAGAACATATGCGGTTTTAAGATACACGTCAATTTAAATCTTAATTTTTGTTATAATTTATTATTTTATGACTAACATTCAACCTGTTCTTATTTACTGAAGATTTTATATTATTAAATTATATCATTAATTTTGTTAAAATTATATATAAATATAGAGATCTGTTTAAAATAACATAGCTTATAAAATAGATCAGCAGTAAAAAATAAAAAAGTAAAAATAAATGAGGAATGTATGTTTCTTACATTATTTTAAAATAACATATTTCTGAAAATTCTCCATTTATATTGGAAAAGTTTTCATAAAATTTTGTTTTTTATTAAATTTTTATTCATTGCTTTAAAACATATTTACTTCAGATCAATATCGAAATTCATTTGGTTGAATTATTAAATTTAATTTCTTGTTCTTAACTGACAATTGAAACTAATTATAACATTAAAATAGTGACAGATAGTCTGAAAAAGGAACATGTTCTAATTAAATGACGGTGTGCCACCAAGAAATACAACTACTGTATATGATATCAAATAAATCCTCATTGATTTGTGCATTAAAGTTCTGTAGTCTGACTTTAAATAACAAAAAATAGTTCCGCTTCCATTATATTTAATATATAAAATATCTCGAAGTTTCTAATTTTGTTTTATAGTTTCCAAACTGAAAGTTGATATTAATGAAATTGTAAAATATTTAAAATAATTATAAAAAGACTTCATTCATAAAATGAAACTGAATAGTCTTTAATTGGAATATATAAAAACGAACTTGATTTAATGTTGAGACATTTGATTTTTATGATAAGGTATAATTTTGAATTTTGATAAACAATGATTCATTTCTTTGAAATCTTGAAATAATATTATATAAAAGCAATAATAATCTATAAATATCGTTTCATAATCATTAATGAAACTTAAAATATTGAAAGCTTCATTTTATTATACAAACTACGTTTATTTAAATAAATGATAATTATAATGATTCATGAACACATTAGTTAATATCGATGAATCGATTATAAGAGTCTTTCCATAATTTAAAATTTCAATAATTTTCAACAACTTAGTCCTCCTGTAATTTCCGATAATATATTTGATCCTTGTTCAAATCTATAAATATTTATCGATAATATTGTTTCATCCTAAGAAAACACTTTTTTTATGTTGGTAATCCGATATCGGTCATTTTTTAACAGGCTTGATTCTTTAGTGGGGTCGAATAATATATTAAAGTTTACAAAATTTTACCCTGATTTCGATCTAAACTTATAAGATTGGTGAAGAATTTAGGACTGTATAGGATAAGGATAATAGCGAGCATCGGGAATTGATTGATCCTCAATTGCCAAAGTTGCAATACGGAACATGAATGTATACTCTACATAGGTATTCATTGTGTTATGGGTCTCTGGATAGTCAAGGTAAACCTTTAACATTGTGCTGCTGTTTCGGGTCTTTAGTAAAAGACTCCCAATGGATTGTATAGATTTGGCTCTGGTTAAGGAGCATTGGCACAATGCAGGCCGGATATTAGGACATAGAAGGATGATAATAGGATTTAATATTTAGTTTACAACTGTAATCCTCGTAATTTTTATCATTTTATGTTTGCATGAATAAAAAAGGCAGAGATTTCCCAATAAATTAATAAAAAACAATACATCATATCATGATATTATATGATACATATGTAGTAATACATTATATAGATTACTGTATGGTAGCATATATCATTGGTAGCACAAATATGTTAACTAAATAAAAAGCTTTAAAATTTATTTTTAAAAATGATTTTTATTAATGCATGATCATTAAAATTCACGAAAAAATAGAGATAAAGTCAGTACTGCATCATAAGAGACTAATAAATAAATCTTCATAAGTTTCATTTAGGATATGCAGGATCAACTACAGTATTCTACATCAAATACAACTTTAAAATTCTAACTGAATTTACATTTTATTGTTGTAATCTGTGTGCATTATTAAAAGATTTATCATATTTCATCATCAATTTGCATAACTTTTCCTTACGTAATACTGAAATTATTTAGAATATTATTTTCTTTAGAATACTATTTTTACTAATTTCTATATTTATCTTTAATCTTGTGAAAATAATAAAATTTTAAAATAGGAAAATGAAATTAAAAATTTATTATCGAGTTTTAAATAATTTATACTTGCCTGAAATTGGAGAAGGAAACATATTTAAATTTCTTGCATATTTTATTTAAAAAAAAAAAAGTTTACAAGAAAAAATTTTTGAGATAATTTAAACGCAGAATTTAGAGTAATTAGTTTGGACATATTTAATCTTCAAAAAAATTATAAAGTTAAATTTTTTCTATTAATGACTTCTCGTAAATAGTCAAATTGTTTTTTCCTTTTACATATGCTTAGGATGATGATTTTTGTTTTTTTTTTTGAAAATAAAATATATTCTCAAGAATCTACATTCTCATTCTGAATTAAAAGCTTTTACATATGCTTAGGATGATGATTTTTTTTTGAAAATAAAATATATTCTCAAGAATCTACATTCTCATTCTGAATTAAAAGTTTCATACATCGGCAAAAATTTTAGAACAAAATTTTAAGATATTATGAATGTAATCAAACATAAAGACATTCATTTCATATTTTTATATTAAAATATAAATTTTGGAAATTTTCCTTCTAGAAAGCCAAATTATTTTCTTATTTCATATAAGAAATTTATTAAATATCTTTATTATAATAGATCTACTAAGAAAAATTCTCCATAAATTAATTAATATTGCTATTTTTCAATATAAAAAATATAGCTTTTGAGTACTTTTATAAAAAAAAATTAGAGATATTTTTGACTACTTTCAAATTTTCAAAAATAGGATTACATATCAGAGATGTCCAAACTGATTAAACAAATAATGTATGTTTTAAATAGGTATTAGCATTTGAAGTATGTAGGGGAAAAAATTATCATCTATCAGGAAAATAAGTGTAAATTCTTTTAAACTTTACGTGATTGTTAATGTTTAAATAAATTTTTTCCCACCATATTTACTTATCCTCTGTATCTAACTTTTCAGAATATCTTAATTATAATTTTATCAAAGAATATAATTTTTTTTTCACAACTACAATGAATTCAAAAAGAAAATTTTGAATTAGGTTTTATAGTTTCAAACTACTGCAAATAATAATAAATATTGCCATTGTCTCATCAGAAAACAGGAACAAATGATAAAAAATTTTTCTTTCTTAAATTTAGTGTAATATATTTTTCATCATAAAATATTAAAAATGTATTTGCATTTGTAATTTTTATGATCTCTCGAGAGAAATAGAACGATCGATTTAAAAAATTTATATAAAACAAAATGTTTGTCAAAAATTCCAATAAGATAACATGCATTATAAATATAAAAAGAACTCATTTGATTTCGACGAAAAGACTCCAAAAAATAAATATCTTTTTTAATACCAGACATGAATAATTAAGTAAATAAAATTTTTATTAGATTTAAATCAATATTAAAACTCGAGATTAATAAATACATCCCAATTTGAAAATTATGTATTAGCACAAATAAGATATTTATGAATCTATTGCTTCAACGTGTATAATTCAAGGTTATTTTACTATAACTTTTAATTCTGATATAAATTTTGACTGGAAACAATTTATTATGCTTGATATCAAATAAAAATAAGGTTTTAAACAAGTATTAACTATAGCCATTCATTTTATTATGCGAGATCTAGAATGTACAAGAGAGATTAACACTAGCATCAATAACAATGTCTAGGATTGATAAATTATTTTTGGAGATGGTTTAGATTACTTACTGCAGCATTTGCTGAAATAAATATCAATTTGCCTAGATTTTGCTTTAGGATCGCTGATGCAGATCATAGGAGCCATTCTTTTCAGACTTTCTCCAATTGTCTCTAATTTAAAATTTTCATTTCAGATTCACAAAAAATGATTTTGTCATTCAAATATTTCTGGATCTTTTTCGTTTTTAGCCAAAAACCTCCAAAGTTTAATTTGGTAGAAATTAATTCTGCCAATATACTCAAATCATTGAAGTTTTTCCTTCTTATTATTATGGAATTTTGTATTATATATGGGATAATTCTTCATTTTACTATATCGTTGGCGATATGGTTAGTATAGAGTATTTTAAGAAAAAACTCCACATTTGAAATGTGTGGCATTATATTTCGAACGAGAGGTAGTCTCTTTTCATTTTTTCAACAGAATTCATGCTTCGTATCCATAAAGGAGTAAGAGTTCTCAAGACAATCAAGAAGCCAAAGTCATATCTTGATCGAAATTTTTTATTAGTCCATTAAGTTTTAATTTTGAACAATATTTTGCTTTTTCAAATTTTTTTAACAATATGATCAAATCTTCTTCATTCAACATTGTCAAGATAAGTGAATTGATCAAGTTCTTCCAATTTTTTTTCTAATGTATTGATTTTTCTTTGTGTCAAGTGTTCTTCAATGGATTATGATCTTTAGTTATTGTCGTGATTTTAAATTTTTTGAGATTTATGATAAACCATATTTCTTAAATGTCCGATAAAATTTGATTGAGATAATTTGCAAATCTGACTATTTTCTACGATTAAGCCAATGTCATCTACAAATTTTAAGTTTTTAACTGTTTTTTTCTCTCATTGTTACAAATATGCTAAATTCTCCAATGCTTCGTTGACAACGTACTCTAAAAAATAGTTAAATAACACGAGAATAGCTTGTAATCTTGTCTTACTCCCCATTGATGAAGGACTTTTTTGTTTATCTTTAATTCCAGTTACCATTTTGGTTGATGAATATAAAGTAGAAATCATTATAGGAGTATAATTCATCTAATATGTCTGAATTTTACAGAGTAGCTTTAAATACATCTCTTCTAATAAGTCCAAACAAGAAAAAAGGAATCTGCTCTCTAAATAATTTAATAGATAATCTTATTCTGTTTATGATATACAGAAATGAATCATGTTTATGTAAGATTATAATTTACGTTTTGTTTCCACAATATAGATAACCTATTTCTGAATACTCTAATTTTAACAACGACTATTATAGAAGTACAGTGAAACTTCTCTATGTTGGACACATTTGGTTCCTTCAAAACGTGTTCAACTTAGAGAGGTGTCCAACATAGAAAAATAAAAATTTTTCTAAACATATTAAACACTAAATTTTCATGTCAATGCAAACCTTTAGTCAATTCAAATTGGAAACATTTTATTATTTTAAATGAAAAGATCGGAAGAGCGGTCCTATTATTATTTTAAATAAAAAATTCAAAAATGTTTGTGTTGAAAGCACTGATACACTGCAGTTTGTCAGTGCTTTCAACATAAGAACTATCTATTTGAAAAGAACTCTGTAAGTAAAGTTTTCCTTTTTTTATATTTAATTTATACTTTATCCACACATTTTCAATTTTATTTGCGTTTGCCTCTTTTATATTTAATTTACACTTCATCCACATATTTTCAATTTTATTTTTAACTAAATAGAGTTTCAACAATCTCTGGTTCATTATTAGAAAATACTTATATTATTAGAAAATGCTTATCATTCAATTCCTCTATATATTCCAAAATTGTTTCATGATCATTCGATTCCTCTTCCAACAAAGTCTCTATATGAATTGAGCTGGATATAATCTTTTCAATTAAATCACTGGCTGTAAAATTTTCATATTCATTTATGGATAAGATTGTTGTCAAAATTTGTAAAATCTTCAGTTAAAATTTTATAATTATTTTCTCAGGAAGAGCACTCAGTTCTTCTTCTAGGTCAAAGTTACTGACCTTTTGCATTCCTTTCTCAGTGAAATCTATAAGGAATCCAGCTTTTTTAAAAAAATTCTGAATAGTTAATTGTGAAACTTCTTGTCATGCAAAATCCATCTCACTGCATCCAGAATAGTAAATGATTAACAACTTCCTTCTTTTGGTCTAATGTCAGTTTATTTAATTTTCTTTTACTGTTTTTTAACATCTCTAAGGAAAGCTTAATCACAGCAACAGAAGAAACAGCACAGAATTCTCAAAGAAAAAAGTAAAATATAAACCAAACCAAAACTAGCCAATATAGCCCAAATATTTTAAATTTTATTGCAATAAAATATTCTGGCTATAATTTGGCTAGTTTTGGTTTGATTTTTCTAAATGCTCAGTGTTTGTATTTACAGTAATAAGTAAACCATGGATTATAAGTCATCGGCAACCATTTCAAGACAAGATTAATCAACGTTATAAGTTTCTTTTTCACAAATTCCTTTGGCTAATCTTCTAAAACTTAAATAAAATTTAAGATTTTATTTAAAATTTTATGATGATAATTCTCAGGAAGAGCACTCAGTTCTTCTCCTAGGTCAAACTTATTGACCTCTTGCATTCCTTTTTCAGTGAAATCTATAAGGAACATATAGTGTCCAGGATATAGTGTCCAGGATATAGATGTTTGGACATATAGTAAAATATAGGCTTTTGTGGGGTTCCAGGAAAAGCGTAACATAGAGAGGTGTCCATCTTAACAGGTTTTACTGTAGAATTCATATTAGTTTTCCATTTAACGCTCGACGATTTTTATTATAGACAGACTTCGTCTTTTCTGCGAATAATTTGGAATAGAACTTCTATTGATTAAATTTCTTAATTTTAAAATGGCAATTTGTACTCAGGTTATCGATCCTCATTTCTTATCATGATAGATCAGCGATATCACAAATCTTACTAGCTAGTAATTGTTATTCTACTAGCATATGCTATACATTTCTTTAAACATATTAGAAACTTATTTAAATAAATGAAGAATTATTTTTTTTGCATCTTCTAGCAAAGTAAATTATTCATAGTAGAAGAATATATAAAACAATTTTAGTAGAATTCTTTCTGGCGACAAATATTCGGAAATATTACAAGATTTCTTTCGACTACACTGCTGTAACTATGATTCTGTTTTATGATCCATTTTTGAAATTGTAGATTAATGAACTGAACGAATCAATCTGATCATTTATCTCATACGTTAATTGTATTTTATTTTTGTATATAAATGCTTGGTATAAATACAACTTAAAATAGATTCTTAACACTTTTATACCATATTTATAAAATATGGTATAAAATTAAATAACGTTTCATCATGGATATTTTGTTTCGAAGTATTAGGATTTCAATTTTATAAAAAAATGAAAATAGTTTCCATTAAAAGTTACTTTTTTTTAAATTTAAATTTCGTGATAATAATTTTCTTATATGAATAATGCTATCAGATATTTATTTTAATGATGATTACTTGATGCACGGTTATTAATATAAATATCAAAGATTTATCAAATTACTTATTTCTTTCTTTAAAAGAAGAGTATAAAATGCCATTTCATATTCCATTATTCAGAATATACTGAATAAAATAATGTTTCTCATCTTCAGCAACTATAGTTGATGGTTCTCTGAATTATTCATGCAATACGATATTATAATATCGAACATTAGTCGTTAAGAACAAAATATGACACATTTTTACAATAATAAACTATAAGAATGAAATTCATCGAATAGATTTTTTTTTATATTCGATTTTGTAAAAGATAATTTTCTGTATAAAATTATCCCAAAGATCATCATCGTTTTTTTTTTTTATGTTTATCAGAACCTTCTTGTAGCAGATGGATAGATTATTAAACTTAACTCCAAAGATCATCATCGTTTTTTTTATGTTTATCAGAACCTTCTTGTAGCAGATGGATAGATTATTAAACTTAACTCTAAAGTTTTCCAAGTTAATATCCCAAATTAATTACACTTAAATTATTCTTTTTTTTAATAATTATTTTACAATTTATTTTTGTAAATTAATGCAATTTGCATATCGCCGTTTCTGTTAACATATCATTAAGCTCACTATATATTATACCAGAGAATTAAAGATATAAAATATATTTTATAATTTAAATTAAATTTAAATAATTCGAACTTTATACGAGTTTAATCTGTATGCAATTAATTAATCCGATTTAATACACATTATAGTACTACAATATATGATATGTGACTGCCATTTTGAAACAAAAATGGCAGTCATGTGCTTTGATTATATGTTTGTGCAAAACTAAAATTTGATAAAATGACATATATTATTAGCATTAGAATAATAATAATTTGGTAAACTATACATAAACAACAGCTGAGTTTACTTCATACCTAAAAATAATAATCTAAATGTCGTTCTAACAAACAAAATAAAACTGATTTAATTGTGTGTAGATCTATTTATTTTGAATAAATTAGTTTAAAATTCTACAATTTTTGACAAAATGTCCTTTTAATAATGAAGGCTTGAAATATTTAATGGTCGTTATGATATATATTTATATATATAATATTGACATTATGCGTTGATTGCGATATTAATATTTTATTATTAATAATATATAAAGAACAAATAATAAAATATTAAAATTAATATAATATTTATGTTATTTGTTATAATATAAATTTATCATAGAATGTTTTTTACGTAATATTGCCAAGACAAGTAAAGTTTAAAGAAATGCGATAACTTATCACTCTAAACTCTATCCATATGATTTACAGAGTATTAAAAGAAGATTAAAAAATAAGATTAAACAAATTGGAAATTTCCTCATAAATACGTGTTTACCTTTGCCATTCGGAGAAGGAACTACTAAAAAAAAGAGATAGTTTTTTTTAATATCATCACTCTTGGACGAAAATGGTGACATTACTCAAAGTATATGCGTTTGAAATTTTTTTATTCATTTTTTTTCTAAACGTTATGCGGAAAACGGTTTCGAGTAATTTTTTACTTTTATATTTTCGCCAAACAAATTTTAGTTATTTTAGAATAATTGGAAGAAAAAAATATACATATTACTTAAAAATGAATTTCTGGATAAGACATCGAATATTTCTGATTTATGATAAAAAACCTCATGTTTTAAAACATAGTTTATAACAAATTTTGAAGTTGTCACTCATATACGTGATGCAAATATAAGATGATCTATTGGGAAATGCGAATCATGAAGGTGAAAAATTTATTTGCATACATACATAAAATTTTTACTCTTTATGAATAAGGCAACATATAGAAATATGCATATAAACTAATTTTTCATGTTAAGAAGTATAAAATTATATCTAGGCTATATATACGTATAAGTCAAATATACAGCATTAAAAAAACTTTAGAAAATTAATATAATTTTGAAAACTATTTAATTTTACTTAAAATTTAAATATAATTATTTTATTTTGTATAGCACGAAGATAAGAATGTAGAAAATATACAAAAGATTAGTAAGTATACATAACTACGTATAAAATAATTATAAATATCACAGAAACTGCTCTTAATTAAAAAAAAAAATTGTAATGTAATAGTTATAAAAAACATAAACTTAATAATAAAAATATCAAATATTTGGCAAAATATTTTTCAAAATTGTACCTTATTAAATTAAAATGCAAAGGTGAATATTCACATTTATTCATAATTTAATTATCGCTTATCATGCATTTGTTTATGAAGTATTTTCCAGTTCAAAGCGCTTAGAAGTAAATTATCTAATTCAAACTATTCAACTAAAAGTATGACAACTTTCATAAACAGACTTAATGCAGCTCAAATTTTATAGTAAAGAAAAACAGGAAAAAATTTTAATCTATTAAAACGATAGCATTGGTACACGTAAGCTTATCTCTGTTCTGTAGAAGAATCAATAGATAGCAGATGTCCGTTTCTGCTAAACTAAAACAATCTAAGTGCCCTTACAAATAATGATTTCATAAAATATATTGGTAAATAAATTAATTCTAATATAATTTATCAATTTGTTTAAATGAAAAAAAAAAATTATATCTAACAACATAAATATGTTTCAGTTTATTCATTTTCATTAATTTCGAATTATTATTATTTTAAGCGTAAACATGAAACTATTTATTTTTGTTTTATTTAAATAATTTTCGAAAATTAAATATGTAACTAAACAATTTTGTATAAATAAACGAAAAATTAATTTTTTCGTTTATTTATACAAAATTTTAAATTTTAAAGAAGTAAGGGCCTAGTAATTATATTTGTAAATATGTATGAAAATACGTAACGTATATATTTCTGTTGAAAATAGAGTAAAAACTATATTTATATTTTCAAATTATATCCGTATTTTTCTTTTTTTGAAAATTTGTATTTCTTCTAGTTTCGGCTATATACCTTCTTCGGGTTCACATATTGCTTTTCTAGATTCACTTATGAGATCGTCGACTTCAATATGAAGACTCTAATACATCTGAAAGGAAGGACTAAAAATGAAGAGCTCTATGACATTCAATGATACATCGACAGCAGAACTAACTATATATTCCAACTTTTTTATAACTTATATTATTATATTTTTCCATGAAAAATTGTCGTATTCTTTATAATATAGTATTAAAATTTTTATTTGTGAAAAGACTTACATAATTATAAGCAAATGTTTAAATAATTTAATATTACGAAACGATTGATAAAACATAAACTTAGAACGTAATTATATCCTTATGATCAACATCACAAACATTAAAAAAGACAGTATAATAAAATTAGAATATATTTTGTTGCATATAAAGTTAATTTTTGAATAACTTTTTAGAGCAAACAAACTTCAACAGTTTGAATTCTATCATAGTATAGCAGAAACATGATCATTTATAAATTAATAAAACTCTTTTGTTATAGTTATTATGCAAGTTAGAAATGATATATATATATATATACAGATCACCGAGTGGGGTACATCCGAGACTTTTGTCACGGGCTTGGCATCAAAAAGGGCCCGACCTTCGGGTCCTGACGTGTCACAACGTGTCGGATAGTTCGCAGGCCTCTGCCAGAGTAACCAAAGCAGTCGTGCCAAAATAATATGGTATGTAATGTATCGAATTTTGAATTTATTGTTCACTTTTTAAATAAATGCTTAATGTTGCCAAAGTGATGCACTTTGGCAACATTAAGTGAGCCCTTACCACAGACTTGTAACGGACCCGAAAATTTCTATAGGCAGCCTTGTATATATATATATATCAAGTATCCCAAAAGTCTTTTTTATACTGTGTTTGTTCAAACATGTCTCAGCTTGTCTAAATATGAATTTTAAGTCTTTCACAACGTTGGAAGAGGGCTATTGATTCAAATGGAGAATATATACTTAATTAAATTAGTGAGTGAATAGTGAACAGTGATTTATCTTTTACATCCTTTAAAAATTTAATACTAAAAATGCTATTAATTTGGGATGATCCGATATATTATAATTATCTCCTTTTAAATTTTTATTTTTATATGCTTCATATAATAAAAACAAATATTTTATTATTTTATAATAATTTTGTTTATAGTAACATTCAAAGTATTTTTATTATACCATTCGTCATTATAAATAAAATTATGTGACATATCTCTCCTAAAGGCTTTTTAAAGTGAGACATGAAAAGACAAAAATAATTAATATATAATAATGTTATTTATTACTTAACACTGTAACAGATATAACTATTTATAATGTTAGTGAATGGAATTTTATGCAACTAAGTAGCAAATTTATATGTTTGTTTGGAACAAGTAGAAAACATGAATGTACAATATATTATTGCATGAAGGAAATCGTAAATCACCATAAGTACTCAAGTAAAGTTATAAATTTATTATTAATACTGTAGTGAATTTACAACTTTACTTAAGTAACACGAAAAATTACCGCAAAATTTAACCATCTACATTAAGTTCAGTATAATAAAGTACTTATAGAAAACAAGAAATCAAAATATTTAAACACATTTTAAAAAAATGCCATTGATAACCGCACATATTATCGATCTTAATTATGTGCGAACTAATCCCTATTCAATAATTTTCCAGACTTATATTTATACAGTTAAATCCAATATATTACCTTGTTATACAATAACATTATTTTATAACCATTTTATAGTTAATTTGCGAATTTAAAGATTTGAATTTAAAATGCATGAGGTAATAAAATTACATTATCACTTATTGTGAATTTGATTGACGTCATTACATCGTTACTAATCATTAATTCTATTGTTAGAATATCTTTGATAGTGCAAACAGACAATAACAGATTAATTAATTGTTTCTTCATAGCGAAAACTAATCTAACAGATTTCAAAGAAATACAAAGAATCTAATAAAATTCAATGAAGCATACTGCAGTTTCTGTAATGTTTAATTTCGGAAACTATCAGAGACTAGAATACAGATTCAATAAGTTATAAAATAAGAATTATCTTGTTTAATTTAACAGATAAGTTTAATTCAAGCAGAAGATTTTATTAATTTTTTTATAATTTATTGTATTTTTCAAATTCAAATTTTGTTAATCTACGATGATAATGATTTATTTAATGTTTTGTATATTAGGAATCCTTTAAAAATATTCCTTTAAATATATGATTAATAAAAATATTCGAATATTTATAAATTAATTCCATAAAAAGTAATAATTTTACGATTAGTTTCTTATAAAAGAAAAATATATTGCTTCTATAAACAACCTATATTATTTTTTCCTCAAGTAAGTTATTTTTTTAATATAAAATTCAATTACAAAATCAACTTATGATATTGAAAACAAAAGAGTATACAAAACGAGAAGAGATAACAGAAAATCGTGATACTCTTTCGTTACGAAAATATAGTTTTTTTTTTATAAATTCTATTTATTAATATTTAACAAGAATGTTACATATAGTTCATTTCCTGCTTGCTTGACTTACAAATTTCATTATTCTTGTTCTAATGATTTTGAGTAATAAATCCAAACAAAAAAAAATAATAATAATAATACAGTATAGCTCTTTCTCCATCTCGTTTCCTATAAATTAAATTACGGAAGTATTTAATATGCTCAAATATAACTGTGAATTTTCGGCTTTATAATTTTCATTCCAGAATCAGAAAAAACTGTAAATTTTTAGCTTTCGTGAACATATTTCATTAAAAGAAACTACTGCAAATTTTTAATTAGCAGTTAAAATTGTAAAAAATAACTTAATTATAAAAGAATATTTTAACTAAAAATAGAAACGAAATCAGTGTAATCACTTCTTCTAAGGAATAAAAAAAATATGGATATATATTTTAATAAGAAATTTTATTATTCGTAAAACATAAAATGTAAAGTTTTCGTGAATAAATATTAATGATGTTTATTAAAGTATAGTAAAATAAATTTTTACTTTATTCTGATGATTGTTTATATTAAAATGATCAACTTTTATTCTTTATATATTTATTCATATAATAGATACGTATTGTATAGACTAAATTCCATTAAGTTTAATATTAAAATTAATTATTCCTATAATATTTATTTGATATTTATGATACAATTTTGAAAAAGTTTCATGCTTTTTAATCGCGTAACCAATTTTATATCCATCATGAAAAGAATTTCCCACACAATCGCATTTATGTGTCTCAAGTGAATGTGAAACATCCATTCTAACAGAGATATTTCCACAGATACTCATGATCTTTCTACTATTTTCTGAACATTTATAGAAAATCCTTATTTGATCGCTAGGAGTGTCTACAAGATAGAATCGCCAAAGCAAATCGATAAATATCTATGCGATTTTTAAGAAAAACTTATTTTTTTTCCCCCATAAATTTCTTATGTTTAGTCCAACAGTTTTTACTGGCAACTCTATGATTTGAGTTGAGATATTTTCAAAACATAACCTAAGAAAAAGTCGATGAATATTTTTAAAAATATGTTTTTTACGAAAATAAAAGCATACTAGGCAACGGACGTCGCCAATAAATATGAAGAAAAAACGACTTAAGAATAAAATACCTTCAAAATGCTTTAAATATGAATAACACATAATGTATGTCAATAGCCACATTATTACTATAAATTCAGGAAGTCCAAACTTTATAATAATTTAGAAATCCACGTCAAATATCACAGATGAAAAAAAATCTATTTATTATACTAACAGTAAAACTACGTTTACATGTAAATTTAATTATTGATATCATCCAAACCTTAATGTATGCAAATTACTTTAGCTAAATATTTATCGGAAGATTAAGAAACGGTTAATTTTTTAAATATTTCCAATAACTTTTGTATTTTTCATAAGTACAAATTATATGATTCCATAGAATCGAATCAAATTTTATAGATATTATAGTTAACAATTATAAATCACTAAATTAAGAATGTTGCCGTATTATACAGACATAAAATATAACGTGATTTTATAATTATTAACAATTTAAAATTTAATTCGTAGATAAAACATAGATTTGGATTATTCGTGATAAATTAATTATCTAATCTTTATAATTTTTTCTTATGCTATGGAGGCCTAGTTATGAAAAAATTATAAATAAATGTATTTAACACATAATAATTTAAAACATGATGTTAATATTTGAATTAAACAGAAAAGATATTAAACTTATTATAGAATTCACAGTTATAAAAATTATTTATGATTTTTATTTTTTTATCACAATAATAAATCTATACTTTGATCACTTTACGTGATCAAAGAATTAAATTGTTTTGCGTAAAAATAACGTGAATAATTTAATTAATACCTTTTATATTTGTTTAAATAATTTAATATATTATTTCTTATATGCACTTTTGATCTTAGATTAACTAGAGCTTTTTTTATTTTTGAGAGATGTAGAAAAATGCTTTTTTTTATATTTTTGCAAAACTTTTAATGGAATTGAGCCCACTCAACAAAAAAAAAAGGAATCTCCTGAAAAAAAATCATAATCATATCAATGAAAAATGGCAGTAACATTAAGATCCTGGATTAACGACAATAAGAACTTGATATTGCTTTAATACAATTCAATGAGGCATATTCTGTAAAAAGTCATACAGTATTTTTAAAACTGACTAAACTACGGTTATAACAGAAATCATTCATGTCTTCCAAAAGGAACATAATGCAAGCATTGATAAATCTGAATTGCTCTCTATAGCTTTTAAATTTAATGGCACCACTATAAAAATCCCAAGAAAAATCTCGTCTCCAATATGAAAATCGTTCTTCGAACATGTTTACAGAAGTGTTGAAAGGATACAACGTAATTAAAATCGATTTTCTGAAAACAAGTTTTGTAACAAAAACAAAAATTAAGAAAACATGTTTCTAAACTTTGCATGAAGAAAAATTAATATTTCGAATATATCGTTATTCAGGGCACGTCTAAAATATTTGCGACATTAAAATATTAACTAATAAAATATTTGTTTTTCTAAAATAATGACGATTGTTTATAAAAAACTTAAACAAAATCAAAATTCAACAAATGTATATCGTCGAAACAATCAGTCGAAATATCTTATCCATTATCCGTTATTCACAAGAGTGGAACATAATGCTAATGCATTTTGGTTTAATGTAGAATAAAACTGAACACATCAACTACCTTAAAATCTACATAAATACAACTCCACAAGATGTTACGCGAGTAATAAACAGAGTCCACAATTCGAAAATGGCAAGAACTAATATTATTGAAGCTATAACAGTATACACAGACTACTACAGGTGCTTTTACAGTTATTGCTATTCCAAATAAAAAGAACCTACACTCAACACATGTTATAAATTGCTTACATAGATTTGCGCAAAAAAATAAAATGATTGATAGACGAATAGTTAAATGTCTCATAGTTCTTTATCTATCGTTATTATATGTATAAAAACTAATATACAGATGGAACAAATCGCACCATGCATAACTATCCTTAAATAGATTTTAGTTCTGTTTAATAAATAATGAATTTTTCTATTTTAACAATAATAAACGAAAATAATTTTAATTATTAGAATTCAAAAAATGAAACAGTTAAACAATTTCTTAACATTAACAATCTTGGCAAACGGACAAATTGCTTCCAACAGTTTTGGGCTTTGAACTAATAAATTAGAGACATGATTACTACTAAAAGACGTAAGATTATCACAAGAATAATAA
Organism: Olivierus martensii; assembly: GCA_000484575.1. Lineage (NCBI taxonomy): Eukaryota > Metazoa > Arthropoda > Arachnida > Scorpiones > Buthidae > Olivierus > Olivierus martensii. Next base: position 30,605 of record AYEL01035586.1, read on the forward strand.
TCCTTAATTAAATAAAAAAGTACATTTATACGAAAAAATAATAATTTTTTTTTTTATTTTTACAATAAAATTGTTTAAAAGGAGTTCAAAATTTCTTTGTTGTTGAAAGAAGATTAATACTCGTGTAAGATTAAGTGTGTTCATTAAAATCAGTAAAGCTTACATCAACAATGAAACAAGGTTGTTCAATTTAAGTTTGGATTTATCTAGATTATTATCAATCCATTGCCAAATAATTGCATTAACAATCGCAAAATTTAGAGTCAGTAAATCATTTGTAACGAAACTGAACTTCATTTGCAACTTTTAAAGCAATCGTTGTAATTCGTTGAAAATTCGAACTATTTTGTTTGCATATGCTGAGGATTAAAGAATTTTGAGAGAGATTTATAGCTTATTTTGGCATGATTACATATCTTTATCTTTCTTTTATACCTTTTTCTAGTATTTAAATTAATAATTAATAAATTATAATATTAGTAATCTACATTTATTTATTATTTAAATACATTCTATTCAATTTTATCGATATTTATAAAGCGAAAAAGAATAATTAGGAAAGAATATAATGTTTGTTCATCGCAGTTAAATAGTAAAGATTCTGATAAGTTTACATGATGTCGATTTTTTTTAGATTCCTTAGTTTGCTTTAAGCTTTATCTTAAATAAACTTACTTCAGAAGAACAAATCTGAAAAATGATGTAGCTAAATGTCAAGAAGTAAAGCTTAATTCATTCATATATATTAATAAATATTCTTTCAATTATTTAATTTAGAAATATTTTATAAAATTGATGATTTCGAATTTTATAAGATTAATATTCGAAATGACTTTTATAGAATATTCAGTTAAGAGATTGATTATTTTCTTTTCTAAGCTTTTCATATAGAAACAAACATGCTTATCATCAGTATACTAAAACAAACGGCCAACTGATTGTCTCTTTATGTATAAAATTAACAAAAATTATACAGGAAAACATTAAGGAGAATTAGATTCACGCTATCACCTTATCAAAATCCTAATGTCACTTCAATGTTTAACTTCACAGATTCATGTAGGGATGTTTAAAAACAAAGAGACTGTTGCTCACTTCGATCGATTTTATTTTATGATACGTAAAATTTAATTGACTGGTAACGTTTTCAGCTTCGATTTTGATATTTTATGCTATTAGATGATTATAAATCTTACAATATTATAACAATAAATGTTATTTTATATCATCAGAATTCATTTTCCTTATTCCATTTGAAGTACTGTATATATTTGTAAAGAATTGTTGGATTATATATTCATATTTTAAATAAATTTTCTCTAAAATATATTTTTTTTAAATTCAAGACTACACTGCTATATTTAATTCCATCGACGAAACATAATTTAAAACATAAATAACAAATAATTGTTCTTTCGTAAAGTTTAATTGAAAATTTCGATTATATGATAAAGACAGAAAAAAAAAAGTTTAAATTAAAGATAAATTCATTCGTTATATCGAATGCTCAATTAATTTTTAATTATATTTATATAAAATTTGGCTAAAAAATCTACCACTAATTGCATCTGTTAGATATGCAGTAAAAAATGTGATGATGTTTTGTTTTCTATTAATATAAAGAGCGCAATGTTCAAATATCAAAATAAAAAAAGCACTTGGTGAATATTTTTGATCTTTCAAACGCTAAACATTTCTTGTAAGAAACAATTAACAGAATATTTCAATTATTCTCAAGCATATACCAAATTAATGCTGTTAATGTTAGTTTGACGTGAGAACTACTTATTTTCTATAACAATATGCAGGCATTTTAATCATTTTAAATAACCAACGTTAAAAGCCATCGTACAATATAACAACAAATATGTTTTTGTTTGTTTTAATGAGAATTGTTTCCATGCCTAAAACAGCAAGGAAGCGGCACTTCAATACTTGTCAACCAAGAGTGCAAACACTTTACTTAATGATCATTAATATTATTAACGATCACAAGATGTAATATTTAAAATTTATTTTCAAATAAATAAACCGAAAATGAGGTTTTAATTATTTGTTGACATCAGTAATATCAAATCTTAGTAGAATATACACCATGTTGCATTATCATCAATGTTTTTAAAAGCAACATAATGTTAAAGTAATAATCTATAAATCTATATGTTCATTACAACTATCAATACAATGTGTTGTTCACTGATCATTGTCACTGATGTCACATTTTTTAAAATATAATTGATCTTAATGAATAATTATTGTCACGAAATTAACTAATCTTTCACTATTAAAAAAAATGATTGAATGAATTATTAACGATTTATTTTTTCATCTTTCAGCAATCGAAAATCGTTTGTTTTAAGATTATTCGCTTAGAAGATAATATTTATCCATACAGTTACGATTAAATTGATGCTAGGCATATTTAATATATCTATAACTGCAAATAATTCTCTGAATCGTCACATAATATGATTTTTTATGTTAAAATTTAGAATAAAAGTTAAATTGTGAATCATACTGTGATCGATTCATTATTTTACGTTCTAGGAAATTTCGATCGATTTCCATTCTACGTGAAAAATAGAAGAGATTTTGGTCTCTGGTACAATATCATGATAGAGGACTGTCAAGTATGAGTAATATGTCAAGATCTCTGTACAAGTCACACATAAGAGAAGGTCTTCTCCTAACATTAAAGTTTTTATCGAACCTTCCAAAAATATTTGCACAGATTGTATCGTAGAATATAACTCATGTCCTCTCGCCATTCTTTCTGTTCTAATAAAATCGTAATATTACCAACTGTAAGATTTACAATAAAGAATTGTCTTAACAAAATATTGCACATATATTTTCAAAATTAAACAACATAGTAAAATTTTTAAAAAACTTGTTGCATAATTTGAATAACCGAAAACATGAAAGAAAAATTCAAAAGATATTATTCAAAAATAAATTATGTTATATTTTTTAATTTAAATAAAGAGAAAATCATAACAATTATGTAAATTTTTTTTGGAAATTTATAGATTATAAAAAAAGTATTATTCTAATTGGAAAATCGGTTCATAATTTGAATAAAATTCAAATTTATAAAGATGGGCACATTTCTTTTAAAATTTTATCTAAAATTCGAACACCATAAATCTTTTTGCATTTCAAAAAATATAATTAAAATATATTATCTCATTATATGTAATGATTTATATTATGATATATGATCTATTTTAAATATTTTTTCCGTTGAATGACAGTGTTTTTAATTCCATTTTTTATGAAAGAGAAAATTTTAATAATATTAAAAAAGACGTAATTTAAATTTTTCGTGCGCATTTCATCAATAAATTATTAATCCGATTATACAAAAGTAATAATTTTCTGTATAATAGAATCCAAATCAAATTTATAAAAAAAGTATCATAGGAAATCTCGAAAGGAAAAATAATTTCGATTTTATTTTTTATCTTGAATAAGATGGCGACCATCAATCAAAATTGTCTTCCCTTGAGAACATGTGTAACTTATTTACTATCAGATCCAAACCCTATTTACAGTCATAGTGAATGAATTAAGAGTGATGTAACGGTTATATTTTTAATTTAATTCGCTATCTTTAAGCAGTATTCATCCACTTATATTATGATCTTTCATAGGCGAGGTTGTATCAAAACCTTATTGATATTCCTATGAAGAATCAAAGTGAGTTATAATGGTTATATTTTTATTAAAATTTTTCTCTTTCTTAGAAAATAAAAAAAAATTCTTTATATTTCAGATTAAATTTTTAGTCCACTCTATAAAAAATGTACTCGTTCAGGATGAGAGAGAGAATTTTATCTGAAAGTAGAACGAAAGTTGGATTTGGACTGGTAGATCCAAACCAAATTTACAGTAAATGGAAGATGTTAAAGCATGATTCAATACTGAAAAGAATCCGTTCTATATATCAATTCATGGTAATAAAATACCATTAATTTTTTTTTATCACGTGTTAATCTAAAATAAATTTCTGATAGTTGCAAGAATTGATATAAGAATATTTATAATAATCTCTAATTACCTCAAAAATAACTTCAAAAATTTTAGTTTAATACTGATAATTTTCATATTTACTAAATTCATATTTTAGTTAAATTCTCACAGAATTCTCTCAAGAATGTTTAATTACTTAGAAGAAGTATAGGAAAATATTTTATATAAAAAAACTATCAATAAAAGTAAAAATATTTTCTGAAATTTCAACAAAACAACATTTTTATAAAACAGCCATACAAAATTCTACAGTGTGCATTATGATTTTTGTAATATTATATATAAAAATTTTTAATCGCTTTATTTAGATTCATCTGAATCGACACTAAAAGGTGTTTTATATACAACTACAGTTTCAAAATTAAAAATATTTGTATAAATTTCCACGTAATTCAATCAATAAGATAATATAAATTATAGTTTCCTTTTTGACAAGCTTAGGAGAATTACTTTTTTTAGTCTACTTTCTGAAGGAATATATGAGCCTTGTAATATTAAATGTCTGTCCACTGTTGTTTGTGCCCTTCACTGATAACTTTTGAATTAATCAGCAATTTTTGTGAAACTTGACATTAATATTTTACTATTAAACGTAACCATAACGCCGATAATTTAATCCTCTGAATTTTAGCCATTTAAAAATGGCGGATTTTCAAATTTCTGAGATACTCTCTTAATATACCCTACTAATTGAATTTTTATGAAATTTAGAATAGTTAAGTCCTTGGAAGTTATCTCAATGATTCATTAATTAATTCTTTTAATATAATCGTTTAAAATAACAGTCTATCCAAACTTCAAAGCTTTTTCTCTAATAACTTTTAAACTATTTAATGGAAATTTAGAAAATTCTAGCAGTGTGGTGGGTGTGGTAAGAAAAAAATTTGAAATGAGTTTAATTAACCGTGTAGATTTATCCTTTAAAAAACGGTGTTAAACGTTCAACTGAGGTTTCCCTGTAATAACTATAGAACTATTTAATAGATTTTTATGGCATTCAACTTATAGATTATACCATTAAAGATGACTTTGATGACATAATCCCATTCTTTAATTATTACAAAATAAAAGGCACGTTTGGAAATTAGGCAACTAGTTCTTTTTAACTGCTTTTTTATGATTTAATAATAATAAAAGGAATGTATATCAATCTATCTAGTAAAGTTTACCAGTAATAAGCAATGTCATCTTTACAAAAAAAAAGAGAGAGAGACATTCAATGATTTCAAGAAATTGCGAAGTGAGAAAAATATCTGATCTATCGTCATTATATGTTCTATAACTTTTGTGCATTTCCTTAAATTTTTTATATAGTTTACATAGAATGGCAATGATATTTATTGTTTGTTTTCATAGATGATTTTATATTTAATCTGTAGAATTAAAAAAACCATAAAATTAAATATATTTAGACATACAAAACTTTGAAACTTCGTTGAAAACAATTCATTGAAGAAAAATAATTTTTTTAATGTGAAAACTCTCCAATTTTCATATTAGATTACGTTTTTGTACAGTATATTTGTAAGTAGGATATAAAAAAATTATTTAATATATTAGAGATTATTGTTGAAATAAAATTTTTATTCTATTCAATTTTTAAAAATATTTCCATACATAACAATTATACTAAATTGAAGAAAATAAAAATAATACTTAAAAATTATTTCCGCTTAATAAAATTTTGTTTTCTTCCTATATGAGTAATTTTCAATAACTTTGAAACTAATTAAAGTTTCACATTACAAATGATGTCAAGAAAAAAAAATTCTTCTAGAATATTGTTTTCGTCTTTTGAATTTTAACACGAAAAATTTTGAAAGTTTTTAGCATAATTAAAATTTAAAATCTAATTAATTAATTATTATTTTAGTTGGATGAATAAACGTATAAAAACTCTTTTAAAAATTATTAATTCGCGGATATATTTATCAATTAAAATTTTCATATTTTAATAAAAAAAAAATGTTTACAATTATTTTTATAGCTTTATTAAGAATTTTATCGAAGATATTTAAAATAAATTCTAATAATATTTAAAAAATAAATGGATATTTTATTGTGTACTATTTATATAATAAAAATGAATTAAAATTTGAAAATATTAAGTCTAAACTTAAATTCTCTGTCGTCGTAATTCAAAAATCGAAAGAAAATAAAAATTTCACATATCGATATTCGAAGCCATCTTTAATTTAAATGGCTACCGTTTGGCCTTCTATTTTAGAAAACTGTACCATCAACTCTGACAGGTATTTAATCAAATTAGTCTTTATTAGTAAGAGCTGATCATAAATCTTTTTGAAAATGGCAAGCACAACGTCAATTTCGTGGTAATTCTAGTAAAAAAAAAATTATCCGTATTATCAGTACATTTCGATTTATATATTTTCTTGGAAAAATTCCTAACGCGAATATTTTTCATTTATTAAGTCGAGAAAAATTTTAATTTAGCTTATTAAAATTCTGCATCCGTATACATTTGTAGCCTATTATATACATTTTTTTTTTTTTTTGAACTGAGAAAGCAGAGATAAAATAAGATATAAATTTAAAATCTAATTATTTGAATAAATTGTACTAGAAATAATTTATTACTTTAATAGATTAAATGTAAGTTTTTGATAAAAAATATTATACCGTTTGATATATGCTTAAATCATAAGTGAAAACTACAAAATGTATAGAATATAAAAAAATTTGCAGTTGCATAAGCGTATCTTAAATAAAATCGAAATTATTGCGATTACTGCACAAAATTTGGGAATATTAAAGAATAGTTAATCAACTACTAGGTTGAAAAATTGGTAAGGAAATTGTTTATTGGCGCTGTATCTTTATATGCTGTACATTCTTATATAGGCCTATAGTATCCTAAATATCTTTATCAATAAAACAATAATAATATATCTTATAAATTCTGAATCTTATACACTGTGCAAAAAATAGGCAATACGTGTGTTATTTATTACTTGTTAAAAATAACTTTCGATACGAATTTTACCTTTTCACATAAAAAGGTTTTCTTGTTCTTCTTTTTTTAAGATACATTTGAATAACATTGTTAAAATTGAAAAGTTTTCGAAGTTATGCGAGTAAGAAAAGTTTTAGTTTTTTTGAAGCAAATACTGCGTAGTAGCTACAGTACTTTGATATTAGATATAGGCTACGTAATTCTATTGCCGTATCTTTATTTGCATTCTAAAAGTTAAAATTTTGCTGAAGGATCTCCCCTTATTATTATTTTTTCCTTCGTATAAAACTATGCTTGAATTTTAAAACATTTTTCGAAATTTACATTCAATTTTAATTCTTAAAATTATTCAACGACTAAATTACGAGTTAAAACCGAATTTTTATTTTTCCACTTACAAAACATATTGTTAATCAGTAACGCTATACATTTAAAAAATATATTATTTAGATAAATTAAAAAAAAAATGTAAACAATCTTAATCTAAATATGGTTTCAGGCAGGATAAAAACAAGCTATTCGACTTATTAGCTTAGTTTCTTTTCTGAAATGTTTATGTTTTGATATGTTTTATTTCACTTTAAAACAGATTCGGATAATCCCGTTAACTTTAAAACATTCACTCTTCAAGAAAGTAACAAAGTATAAGTCATTTATTCTGTTGCTTTCTTCATATATTCAACACTCAACTATTCTTTTTCTTGTCCCATTTTATCTTGACATAAATCAAAACAAAGTAGAACTATTTTTGTTCTGTACGGGTTTAGAAGTTTTTATATCTTTTCCTTTCTAGAATTTCTTATTGCTTTAGACATTCAGATTAATTTTTTAAATATATTTTCTTGTTATTTATCGTGATTTGTGTTTGTCATACTCCCAATTATCTTAACGCCTACTTCATTATGAAATTTTTAATAATTATTATTCATGCTTTATTCTAAAGATTTCGAGCGAAAATAGAAAAATTTATATAATTGAAAGTCGCGTTTTTATTTATTTATTTTCTACTAATACAGTTAGAATCATCAGGAAACTTTTATGTCTGTATTATAAATAAAAGATTAATGCGAAGTTGGAAGTTTGACAGATAATGATATAGCATTTCTATTTCTTCTTGTGACATTTATATCAGAAAGTCATAGAAGAAATTCCCGACTTTCTCCGATTGCTTCAAACCATAACGCATCAAATAGAGGAAATTCAAAGCAATTTATTCAAACACTATTTTGAGTGAAGAAGTGATCTCCACATTGATGTCAAGGAGAAAAATACTTCATGAAATCGTTTCAATACAAATAAATTTTTTCGTACTGATAAATTCTTCAAGTATTCAATAAACTTATTTGAAAAATTATTACGTATTGAAGTTATGATTTAATTTATTCTTTAGAAACTTCTGATTTAACTTTGGATTTTGGAAAAATTTTTATTAGGTTATAATTTAATGTCAAAAGTTTATTTTAGTAATATTTTGCATCTACACTCCTTTCAAGTTTAATAAAATTTAAATAAATAGCTTCAAAATGTGGATAAAAATTATAAAACACTGTACAGTAGTTAAAAAATATATATATTTTTTGATTGCTCTCTATTTGTTACTTGTAAGTGTAGGAAAATTGGTTTATAAAATAAATAAAGCGTAATCTTCCAAGCTGTTAACTCTAATGAAAACGTTCGAAAGAGAACAACAAAATATATAATTCTGGTAAATATAAATGTGATATCTGAACTATCATTATGAAAGGTAGGAATGACGAAAGCAGATTTGAATAAGCTTTAAGGTGTAAATGTCGCTAAGAGCTAAAGCAGTAAATGTTACCATGGCAACGTGTTGACCACAACATGGAGAGCTTAATGACGTGGTGACAGCGACAAGTGACAGCTTGCGGGTTGAGGTGTACAGGTAATAGCATTGTCTGCTTGATGGTGTCGAAATTTTTCTTCCTTTTAAAGAATTTTCTCTTTCGTCTTCAATTACGGGAAAATTATAATTATATTCTGAACTAATTAGTTGCTTTTTATTAAAAATAATTCTATATTCTGGTAAACATTTAATTAAGCAATCATCATCGATAATAAATAAATATTAAATTAAAAAAAAGAATAAATAATTGATATTACCTAAAAATTTGGAGGCCAAATTTTATTCCTAAATTTAAAAATCGTACGACGAAGGAACAAACGGTACTAAAGAAAACTAATATGTTTACTTTCTTTACATGTCTGCCATTTTTGATCATTAAATATGCGAAATTAGAAATTATGATGTCAAAATCATCATCTCTCTATTTAATTTCATGAAAATTTACTAACAGGTTCAAAAGTTATCAAGAAATATTTCAGAAGTTAGAACATCCGTCATTTTTGAATTGATAAAGATGCGAAAGAATAAAGTATGGCGTGAAAGAAATCATCAACGGCATGTCTGTGTTACTTAAAAAAAAAAATCTATTGATTGATTCAAAATTTATTAATGGATTACCACAGATGGATACATAGCAACATAATGATCTTATAAATTTTATTTTCCTTTTCAATGGAAATAGGGTAAAAATATGAAATGAAAAACACTCTAAACTTATTTTTCTAGCTATTAAATAATTTAAAAATAATAAAATCCTTTAACAGTTGCTGTTCAATAATATCAGTTGTGAAAATGTTAACTGCTTAATTGTTATTTAAAAAATAAATTATTAATGAAAAAAAATATGATAAATAGCCTATTTTTGAAAGAATATAAAAAAGTGTGATAAATGAGATTACATAAATTATCTATTTATTAAGGAAAGTGTTAAAACAGAAAAAAAAATCAATTTTTTTATTTCTCTCATATATCTTTTATAACTTTTTTTAATTTATTAATCTAATATATATATATATAGGCCTATTAGATTCTTTCCATATGAAAGAACACCGAAGCCATGTGCCATATACTACAGTTACCTATAGAAATTACGTTATAACATCTACAGATCACGTAAATGGAAAGAAATAAAAACATTTAACAGCAATATTTCTTGTCACCATATATTGTTGTCCAAGAATTTTTGACAAATAACTGAAATTGTTTTTTTAATTTATCATTCTTTAAGAACTTTCAAGATATATGAGAGAAATAAAATATTTTAAATGGTATTTTTTTATAGCACTGAATTTTTTAATAGACAAAAACAGTAACAAAATAAATATGGAAAGAATACTGTAATGTGTATTAAAATATTTTAATATATGAAAATTTTATTTTTTTCTCTTAAACATAATTATTTGTCAATAATTTATAAGTTTAATGTTTAAATTAAATTAAACTGTCTCAGCAAATGTCAAAGAACTATAACCGAATGTAATATGTCTGTATATGGCATTTCTAGACATTTTATTTTGCAGACGTTTTTATTCTTGAAAATTTTAAAGTTATTTTTGTAGACAGAAATTTATCTCCTTTTTTATTATTCTGATAATCGTTATTTTCTTGCTGTTTCTCCTTAAATATTGATATAAAAAAAAAATCTGTCTGGATAATGTGTTATCTTGTTTGATTTTTTTATATTCAGCGGATGAAGATGTAGCTGAAAAGTGCTTCTTAGTTATTTTTTTAGAATTTTAAGCTTCAAAATTTTTTGGCATTTACATCATAAGAAATAAAGGCATTTATTACTTCCACTCGAATGTTAATGGAGTTACAAATTTAAATGCTTATAAAAATAAAAAAAAATGAACTCAATTAATTCAGGATAAAAATCATTTCAGTTTTATTTTTATAAAAAAAATTTTATAATCGTATGAAAACAATAATTATTTTTTAATTTATAAATAAAAAAATAATAATATTTAAATTATCGTATGAAAACAATAAAATATATTTTATATTTCTGTAAAAATTAATCTGATTTAGATTTTATATCAATAAAAAGTTCTTCATTTTTTTCATTTCTCTACTGCATCTATAAATATTTTAAAAATTAAATTACATAATAATATTTTTTAATAAATTAATTAGTAATTGTACATTATTATTAATTGATTAATGATAACATTCGTGAAAAACTCATTGTTAACTTTGGGAATTATATATAAGTAAAGAAAAATTGTACAAAATTAAACTTTTATGTTATATTGCAGAATCCTAAAGACATGACATCGTATGTAGTTCCGACATCATTCTTTTGTTGGGAAAATAAAAATATAAGAAAATATGAAACGTATTTTTGAATTATTATTCGAAGACGACTATAAATTCTCTTCCTGTACTTTCAATAGATCTATATTAAAACGATAATCATTAAGAAATATTCGAAAATTTTGTATACTCTGTAAGTAAACATAATATTTTAACAAACTACAAACAGAACTAGAAAGAAAATAGTATTTTCAATTTCGTTTCTCTCTCTCTTACGTTCTATTAATATCATTAAAATTTTCCATTTTCTCATATCATTTTGACACTTGTCTATTACAGAAAATGCCAAAGGATTTTACAGAATGCATTTGCCTTCAGGTTGTCTTTCTATCTTTGCTTGATTTTATCATTTCTCGACTTTTCTTTCCATCATCTAAAGCAATACGTTAGGAAATTGAAAGACGACAAACTAAGAGAACTGTTGACAATTCCTGAGGGTACAATAAGATAAATTTCAGAAATCGCATTAGTGTTTAACTTAACAATCATTTCTACGTGACAATTGCGTCCACGAAATTAACAAAAAAAATTTTTTTCTAAATTTTTTTAGAGTAAAAATAAATAACCACATATTTTGTTATGATATAAAGCTAAACCGGAAAAAATTTTCAGCGGGTTAAACTTAAAAAGAAACACGAAATATCGATTTAAACAGTTTACAGTATATTTTGTTTGTAATACGCTTAAGTGTGCAACATTTACGCTTTAAAAAAAAAAAGATCGGAGTATATATTTTATTAAACACTCACAAACTTTCTTGTTTACGACGAGAGCAGGATAAAAATCGATAAAAGAAGTGAAGACAAAATAGGAAATCTACAATTGTCGAGTGGCAATATTGGATGGATTTCACATCTTTACGTGTTTTGAAATATTGATGAATAAAATCTAAAAAAAAGAGCATAAGTATGAAATTGCAGGTTTTGTTCTCTATTTGATATTTCCGTGATAGCATTAATAGTTTTTCTCGTAAAAGCTGTCTAAAATAGAAACTTAAACACATAACGTTCTAAGTTTCATATTATTTTCAGATATTTTATTTATAAAAATTTCAAATTTTATATTTTGCCAAGATTTTCTTAATATTATTTTTTATTTTATATTAATTCTATTCGAAACAATATTTTAAAAAGTATGAAAGAAAATGGAGCTGGAGAGAGTAATTATTAGGATGTTGCAAAAATGAATAGAAATTTAATTATTTTTACATTGATATGTTATTTGTAACATTCATACTTATCAGTCTTCATTTTCCATTTATAAATAATTATTTCTATTTATTAACAAAACAAAATAATACTATTCTTAATTTATGAATTAACTTTATAAAGCTTTAAATATTTAGAATTTTTTATTATAGGCCTACACTATCTGAAGAAAAATATTAAGCAAAAATTTTAATCGTGTAAAACAACAATATGTTGATTTTTCTGTGTAAAGCATCCAATTTAATTTGATCCTAAATAAATTAAATTAATAATGGATACAGAAAACTGAGAAAATATACGAATTATTTCTTCCGATTTCTTATCAATGAAAATTTTTAATCAATCATACTAAAATAATAAATTAACCAATATCCAATTCTAATTTATATATATGTATAGGTAAATAAATATTTTTTATGACTTTTTTTCCGAGTAAATGTGATTCTGATGCGAATTTCATTGCCTGTACGAGTATATTGTCACTGGCAGTGCATTTAGTAGTAGTGTAGTGGAAGATAAATCAAAGAAGATAAATTTTTCTTAAACTTATATTGGTCTCATTTATATAATTATTTTCATGTTTTAAATTTCCAAACCGAAGATGATTATTATTGTGTACAAAATTTTTGATAATGAGGAGATAAAAAAAGAAAAATTATGAAGTAATTATAAATTTCACAAATTTCTGTATATTTTTAAAAATCAAAATCTATTATTATTAACAATATCAAATATGCAGAATTTTCTACAAGGAACAAAATATGAAAAAAATTAATAAGGATTAATATTATAATTATCAAATTATAAGCGAGGAAAACAATGTAACAACGAAAACAGTAGCATTTTTTTTAAATTAACAATGCGCATTAAAAAATTTGCCTAGCATCTTTATTTTTATAAAAAAAAGGAACATGGACAAAGCACATGATACCTAATGGTATAAAAAAATACAAAAATAATAATTCTATCTCAAAAATTTAAGAATTTAATAATCGGTCAAACACTCCCAATTGTCATGTCATAAAATTTACATATTTCGTCTCGAAATTGTTCTTAAGAAAATTATAGAATCCGAAGCACGACTGGATTAATATTTCTAATTTATTGGCACAAAATAATGATATGACAATTAAAATAAATATTCAAATAATATTGAGAAATTAAAACATTTTGAGATATATATATATAAATTATTTTTTTATGTTTTATATATATCATAACACTTAAAAAAATTGATATAATCGGATTAGAATTTTGTTAAACAGTAAAATTTGGATTATTTAATAATAATCAACTGAATATAAGAAACAGATATGTTAAATAAGTTTCCTTTAGTTTGCATCACATTATTTCAAGAAACTAATAATAATTATGTAAAATTAAAAATATTTATAAAAATGAGAGATAAAATGATTGTCTTAGGTAATTAAAAATGAAATAAAACATACCTAAAATTCATCAAATAGGATCCATAAAGCGAAACAAACAGATGATTTCAACGAAAATTATATTATCGATATATTCTATCAATATCTAATAATATTATTTCTTTCTAAGTAGATTAAAACTTCTAGCAAAATATAGAATTATTTATAAAACACTAATTAAAATTTCAATATTTCCAGTACAATTAAAAATTATTTGTTTATAAAAAAACAAAATTGTAAATAAATTTTTAATATTTTAAACCAACTTTATTATTTTCTCAATAATTATTTATTCTGAACTAATCACCTACTTTCTTTTATTTTGGAATGATTAAAAATAAGGAATTAAAATGTACAGTATATCATGAAACGTACCTTCAATACATAACTTATATACTGAATATCATAAAAGTAGATTAAATAATGCAATAGATATTATGGGGAACTTTCAACTTTTCTTTTATTTTGAAATGATTAAAGATAAGAAATTAAAATATACAGTATATCATGAAACGTCCCTATACTGAATATCATAAAAGTAGATTAAATAATGCAATAGATATTATGGGGAACTTTCAGATTTTTGAGTCTGCCATTTTTAAATGGCTGAATCTGTAGCTAATCTTTCAAATTCAATTCTAATGATCTGAGGAATCTGTTGAATTTCATAATAATCAAGCATATAGATCAAACCTTTAAGTAGAAACCTTTGAAGTTTGAACGGCTATATTTTTTTAAATGGACGAGATAAAGGACTAGCTGATATGTCATCGAAATCATCTTTAATGACTTGGCTTTCTTCTTAAATTTCATGAAAATCCCAATAATTACCTTAACATATTTTGAATATCCGCCATTTTTAAATGACTAAAAATATAGTGTTATATGATGCAGTCTCGAGCTTATTTTGATGATAGAATATAATTACCAAATTTCATGAAAAATCTAATAATTTCTTCAAAAATTATTAGTAGGAAAGACAAACAGCATGAAATTTTAATAACTACTTCATAAAGTAGACTAAAATTAACAAATAATCTTAACTTATACATAAGAATAAAGGTTAATTTGATTATAGAACTATACTAGCAAATATTTTTATAAGGTGGAGTGGGGTAAGTGCACAGCGGTTTTTACAAAGTTGGACTTTAAATAAAGGTATTTTAACCTATCGTATAGATATTTGGCAGGGTCGTTAACAATGGCATTCCACAGCTAATACCGTTTAAATCATTTTTGAAAATTTTATATTTGCGACAAAATCGTACAAAATGTCAGCTATTCGCACTTAACCCGAAACGGGGTAAGAGTGTACGTGCAAGTTAAAAAAGTTTTGATGCTTATTTACGCACCCTAATTGGCAACGAGGTAAGAGCTTACGTGCAAGTTAAAAAATCTTTGAAGTGTATTTATGCATCCTAATTGGCACGAGCAGAATTAGAAATAAATCTACTATAAAAAGCTTTTTACTGCATTAAGATAGGTTGTTTCGTTTTAGAGTTTATTCTTTGTTAAAGAAACAAGAATTGAACTCTTGAAATGTGGGAAGACAACTCCGTCCCACCGATTTCGATTGGCTTTAACCCACAGGTTGGGGGCCATCGAAAAGTGACTCGTGTAAAAGGGTTTATGTCACTATGCCTTCGTTATTAAGAAAATTGAGGTCAAATGTCATAAAGCCGGACCGCACCGCTTATATGCCTAAAAATTGCCTACTTCAATACAAAGTAGCGGCGTAGTGGTTAAGGCGCTTTTATGCGGAGCTGAATATTGTAAGTTCGAGTTTCACGTACATACTTTGGTTTTCAAGTGAATAAATTTAAATATTACTAACAATAAAACTTGAGGTAAAATCGAATTTTCGTTTCTGCGGAGCTGAATATTGTAAGTTCGAGTCTCACGTACGTACTTTGTTTTTTCAAGTGAATAAATTTAAATATTACTAACAATAAAACTTGAGGTAAAATCGAATTTTTTTTTGGTCATAGTTACGTTTGGCAAAATCAATTTCAATTATTGTTCGGACTCTTTCTCGCTTTCTCTCTCTCACATTGACGTAATTCACTATGCGTCCGGTGATATCTAATATATCCATTTGCGCTCGAAGCTTCTTTACGTATAAGATAGTAGCAATTCGACGAGTTCTACTATCCCATACAAAAAAAAAACTTGATTTTATCTGAAGTTTTATTGCTATTAATATTTTAATTTATTCACTTGAAAAAGAACAACATGTAAACGAGACTCGAACTCACAACCTTCAGATCCGCATGCAGGCACCTTAACTACTACGCTACCGGTTTGGTTGAAAAGGGTCTAATTTTTTAGGTATATAAGCGGCGTGGTCCGGCGTCATGACATTTGACTTCGATTTTTTTAAAAACAAAGGCATAGTGATCTAAACCCTTTTACACGAGTCACTTTTCGATGGCGCCAACCTGTATGTTAAAGCCGATTTCGATTGGCTTTAACATACAGGCAGGGGGGACGGAGATTGTGTCCCCTTGTGAAATGTAAGGGATGGTGTAGTGAAATATGACAAAATGTTTTTTATCGAATAAAAAATGGTTTATATGAAAATTTTAATGAACAACATGTAAACGAGACTCGAACTCACAACCTTCAGATCCGCATGCAGGCACCTTAACTACTACGCTACCGGTTTGGTTGAAAAGGGTCTAATTTTTTAGGTATATAAGCGGCGTGGTCCGGCGTCATGACATTTGACTTCGATTTTTTTAAAAACAAAGGCATAGTGATCTCTAAACTTTTACACGAGTCACTTTTCGATGGCCCCAACCTGTATGTTAAAGCTGATTTCGATCGGCTTTAACATACCAGGGCAGGGGGGACGGAGATTGTGTCCCCTTGAGAAATGTAAGGGATGGTGTAGTGAAATATGAAAAAATGTTTTTTATCGAATAAAAAATGGTTTATACGAAAATTTTAATTATAATATCTTTGCATTTATCAATCATCATCTCGAACAATGTTGCATGTCGGTATTACAATTTGATTAAAAAATGGTTTATACGAAAATTTTAATTGATATCTTTGCATTTATCCAATATCTCAAATAACGTTCGCATGCCGTTCATTTATTTTGAATAATCGCCCACCTGTTGGTTTTCCTGACGTAGCTGAGACCCATGTTATATGCTAGAAAAAGAAGCTAATAAACAGATTAAAATGTAGAACACGAAAAAATTAAATTGAACGCGTTATGAGGCCAGAACAGCCTATAACGCCATTACCCCAAGGTGCAGATTCGCACTTTCCCCAGGTAACAATATTTACGGAGCAAGAGCTTATCAGGGTTTTTCTCAAAAACTTTTAAATGTCAAAAAATATTGTTTACGTAATGTAAACCTTAATCAATATTCTACGTATTAACAAAAAAATATCTCCTAATATGAAGTTATCTTAAGAATTACTGCACTTTTAAAATGCTGTCAAGATCTCCTAATATGAAGTTATCTTAAGAATTATTGCACTTTTAGAATGCTGTCAACATTTTGTTTGCTGTTCGGACGCGACGCGTTTGTTTGAGTCGATGTAAATACTGGATTCGCATCATTCATCGTGAGTTATCTACGTCGATAGATCGATATTAACTTGTAGTAGAATACTTAATATCCAATAGCAAAATTTCGATTATCTTATAATAAAAAAAAATCCCGATAATGCATTTCCCCCAAGTACGCCCTTACCCCACTCCTCTTACTACTTATTATCATTTTGATAAATTTGTATTAGATTTTTTATAAACCTTATTATTAACAGGGTATATTGATTAAAACGATTAGCAATCTGTGACTTAAAAAGTCTGCCATTGACGACAGTTTATCAAAAATAGATTAAATGATACTGAAATAAATTGAGTTAGTAAAAAGTTTTTCGTGAATTTCACACTCTTCTAATGAAATCCAGGTTTATTAAAACGTATCATTTAACGGTTTAATTTTTATTTTTATTAATTTTCCAAGTTAATCAATAGTTAAATATCTAATTGTTAATGATATACTATTCACTGCAGTTCTTGATACTGTACATAAATTAAGAATATATGATTATATTGAAATTTTATTTCAGAATACATTCAATTAAATTAAAGATTTTTTTATGAAAATATAATTTATTAGCTAATTTGATAGTATTAAAAATTTTACTAGCGAAATTTTTATCTTATATTTTGCTAACTACCACATTAAAGTAAATATTAAATCGAAATTTAATCAAATTTAGAATCAATATAAGGCATAAAATAAAGTTTTACATGCTTAAAATATGTACAGTATATGATGTTTTAAATTTTTCGTATTTAATAGCTCCAAAACTACATATTGTATAAAGTTTAAAATAAGCAATCAGAATTCATTTTGGTTCAAGATAAGAGATTAATGATTTGGGGGAAAAAATATGGATCTATGCCAAAATATATACAAAAATTTGTTCAAATTACATCAAACTTTGCAAATTAGTTTTCAAAATTTAATCGTTCAAAATATTTAAAATGTTCAATCAGTTAGCTGCCATTTTATTATAAATTCATGATCAAATCAATAAACTTTAATTTATTACAATTAATTAGCGGAATATTTCAGAAAAATGGAAATTTTAATTCATATCAACAAAATTTCATGACTAGATAGAGAAACCAAGTGAAAAAAAAGGGACGATTAAATTATCATCAATTTTTACAGCTTAAAAAATAGCACACATTTATCTAGTATATTAATAATTATCTTTAAAATATCTTAGAATGAGTTTTCTTTCATTCAATTAAATCGCAACAAATCTATAGTAAATCACTCCAAACTTTCTTACTTATGGACTCCATAGAGAATGCAAAAAAAAAATAATAATAAGTCAGTAGATAAATTGGATCATTGTTATTTTATCGAATGCTTCATTATATGGAATGCAATAACAAATTGATAGGAAGAAATTGGTCTCCATTGATTAAGTAAATAAATAAATAAGGCGAAAAATTGTAATCTTTAGTAAGTTGTAGATATATTTCATAGAACATATGGATAAGTTCAATGCCATAATGATAACTTTAGAATTACAACTGCAGTTTCAATCAAAAATCAATCGAATTCTAAGAGTTTATGATGCAAAAAATATTATTTTGTATTCAAATAAATGAATAATATAATTGTTTTATATAGATCTATTAAATCATTGAAGAGGATTTTATTCAATTTTTAATGTTTTGCTCGAAATTGATTTAAATAAAATACATGCAATATGAAGGTCAATAGTTTTGAATTTTTTTTTTCTTGTTTGGATGTTTCAAATATGACTTATTTGCATTAAATTCATATTTACTATCATGGGTATACTATGTTAATATTCTTTATTTTCAGTTCACAAATAAACTTCTACTTTCACAAAGAATTCACATTTTTTTTTAACATATTTCATTCCAATAAATATGCATATTAATAAATAATTAAAGGTATTTTCAGCAATAATTTCTATTTTATATATATTTCAAAAACATATTTCATTCCAATAAATATACATATTAATAAATAATTAAAGGTATTTTCAGCAATAATTTCTATTTTATATATATTTCATAAATTATCAATTAAAATTTAAGTGACCCACATATTTTTATTTTATTTTTTGCTTTCTGATGCTCTTATTAATATATGAGCATATACATTAATTAATATTGCTGTTATTTAATAAAAAGAATAAAATTATATAATTATTAAGTAAGAAAACAATCTTGATGATTTCAATCCATACTGACATTGTTATCAATAATACAGCATTGAATTAATCGAACAGCTCAGATAAACTAACTGAATTTATTTTTATGTATTCAAATCCTTTCAATAAAATTTTTACAAATGTTACGTAACAAAAAAAAACCATTTTTTCTCTTTTTATAACAAAAAACCTTTCAAATTAGTATAATATCTTTCACAAGCGATAAATGGTTTCAAAAACATAAAAGAACATTAAAATTTCGAACTGCTGTCATTTTGTAACAGAATTACACAGAGAAAAGAGAGATTTCACGAGATTTTAAATTATTTGTTGTATACTTTGGATAAAAAGGAAATTACAGTCTAAAATTTGAATAATCTTCATTGTTTTATTCTTAAGATATTTTGAGGATAATCTTACAAACAGCTGGAAAATATAAGACCATTATTATAAAATTAAATTAAATCACTGTTAGTATTATAAAATGCATTTAATATTCTTTAAAATTATTGATGATATAATATCATTCATTTGCGATAAATATTTTCAGAGTTATCGATATTTTAGTGCTTCGAATAGGCATCATACTATATAGAATCCTAAAAATGAATAACATATCTCAAACAAGGAATGATTTAATGCAGTTGAAATTCTTGTGATGTATGGTTTTCGAGATGTCTTATGGATGGATACAAACAAACTATAAAGATGAATATATAAAAGTAATTTTTTGTAAAAAAAATTGAAAATTATGTCTTTGATTATCGCTAAAAAATTACTGTGATACCAAATTTTTACAAAAATTAATTCAAAATTATATGAGAACAAAATTTAAACATACTTAACTTATTAGTTAGTATTGATATACAATATTTATTGATATTACTGCATTATGTTAGCATGCATATAGAAGAATCTATAATTAGATGATATATATTTGCATAAATAAATCGTATAAATTACAAGATAAATTAATATTGATTTTCTTATATGCTTAGAATTTCAGACTCAATAAAAGAAAAAAAATGTACAAAACCATATAGAATCCTAAAAATGAATAATATATCTCAAACAAGGAATGATTTAATGCAGTTTAATTTCTTGTGATGTATGGTTTTCGAGATATCTTATGGATGGATACAAACAAACTATAAAGATGAAAATATAAAAGTAATTTTTTTGTAAAAAAATTGAAAATTGTGATTTGATTATCACTAAAAAATTCTATAAATAGATGATATATATATTTCATAAATAAATCGTATAAATTACAAAATAAATTAATATTGATTTTCTTATATGCTTAGAATTTCAGACTCAATAAAAGAAAAAAATATTTACTGATCTCTAGTGGCTAATAAATAATCTTAAAACTCTATCATCGGGATTAAAAATAATTACTGTTTGGAAAAATATCCTTCTCCAAATGAGAATCATTAAACACAAGATAAATGGGATTGTTACGTGCACAAATATATTTTCATGCATGGGATTCGATTCTAATATTTATAATCAGGTATAAGGTTTATTAATTTATTTTAAAATTTGTTACCATTTAATAATGGTTTTCAATAAATTGCATAATTAATAACAGACCAATTATAAAAGATCGTACGGTTAGATACCTGTTGTATGCAATTTATATACAAAAATATCAATTTTCAAAAGCTAAACTGTGCTACTTGAGTGAATTGCTAAAAATAGTCTCCACTAGTTGCGCTGAAATTATCGTGACTATAGACTGGTGTTCATTGCAACTTGTCACCAAAGAAAATCCGAAATCGAACTCATATATTTCTTTTCCACGCCGGTCAATTTTTTCTTTATATAGAGAAGTAGCTAATAAAATGGAGAAGTTGATCTAAACATAACGATAAAAATTTGTTTTTATTACCTACTATAAATGATTCGATCCTTTTTTTTGTCTACAAATTTGTACTCTGTATATTGTTAACAGAAAGAATATTACCAGCCTACAGGATGGATTTTTTTTTTATCCAGGTGAAAGCTTATAACTATTTCTTCGGAGTTTACCAGCCTACAGCCTACAGGATGGATTTTTTTTTTATCCAGGTGAAAGCTTATAACTATTTCTTCGGAGAAATCTCAGTCTATTCAGCCTTTGGCAGGGTATCTAACGGCTTTCTGATGACAGGAAAGCTTAACCTATCTAACTTACTTAGCATTACATTCTAGATAAAACAATGTTCTTGAAGAATCATGCAAATCCTAAACTAATGCAGTTGTCTTAGTTTTAGACGATCGATTACGAAATTGCTACTTAAGTTAAGCTTTACGATATACAAATTGATAGAAGGTCTATCTAAATTTTGATTTATAAACAACATAGATAATTAGTTATTTTGTATTTTCCAGACTGCATAAATAATCTTTTAAATGATCCGATTAAATTTCCAGCTTTTAGTATGAATTAATTTGCAAAACAAAAAGAGAGCAACTTTTTGTTGTCTGATCTTATTACTCATGTTAACTCGAAATCGGCTTAACGAAAAAAATTTGCATCGTACTAAAAATAATATTTAATATTATTATTTTACATTTTTTTATTTCGAAAAATTGTCATTTATATTAAAGCTAAATTTATAAAGATTTTAATGGTAATTAATTAAAATTTATAATTAATTTGAACTTATTATTATAAATCAGGTTAAACAATATCCATTAGGAAGGCTAAAATATTTTTTTTCTTTCAATATATAATAAATTTTGCATTGCTTCATATTAAAGCTGCAAATTTTTCAATTTGGTTTCTGCATAGAGAAGTTTATATTTTTTTTTTTTACAAATTATGAAAATAAACTTTTGCATGCTTTATTATAACAGATTATGAAGAAACTTAATTGTGGTTGATTTAATTAATGAATTCGCTTTAAATAAAATGCTTCTTTAATTATTTTGTAAATAATTATAAAGAAAGCCGTAATGTTTTACATAATTATAATTATTTTGCAAACATTAATTGCTAAAGAACATTGAGAAATAAATTTATGGTTACCACAACTCAAACGAAAGCAAACTTAAGAAATGTATTCAAAGAAATGGAATTTTTAAAAACAGATCAGACGAATCAAACTAAATTGAGATTGATTAGTAAGGGACTACTTAAGTGCTTTTCTAGAAAGTTAAGAATATTTTCTGATTTATTATTAAAGAAGAAAATTTCTGTAATTTTAGCAAATTATTTAGTTTACTTTGACTCCCTCGATGGCGTTTCCACCTTGTCGTGGTGAGGGAGCTTGCGTGTTCCAATGATCCTGAGAACTATGCCGGCGGTAGCTGTGCTACTGGTAGGGTCTCCCATGCCGGACAGGTCGAAGGTAAGGGGCCAGACTAAGAGGACGCCCTACCCAAACTAAGGTGTAGGTATCGTGCTGAGAGTTGAGTGGCACTAGGGTAGTAAAAAATGTAGTGTCGTTAACGATCGCTTCAGGGCACCTGGCGAAACTCTGTCGTAGTTAGCCTTCCGCCCGTATTGGGGGATAACCGGGCGGTGACTTTTTTATGTTTCCCCCAGTTTTGATTTTGCCATATGGATGACAAAATTACCGATTTTATTTCTTCTGGGGAGGCTGCTCCTCCTCCCCATCATGGGGGTGGTGATCTTGGCACCTCGTTTGAGGACGCCGAGGTCGCTAATGTGCCTCAGGGTGGTGGGGAGGACGGGCAGTCTACTAATGTTAATTGTTAATTGCCTCCGGGAGTACATCTAGTCCGCGAAAGACACGTTTGTCTGAGGCGGCAAGACGAAAGCGAAGGAGGGCTAATAGGGAGGCTGCTGCTGTTGGTGGCTCTCAGTTACCTGGTAACATTTCCCAATTGGCTTTTTTGTCTGATTCTCCTGTTGTCTATCAAATCAGATCTGGTTCTCTTACCAGATCGCTTTTTTGTCTGATTCTCCTGTTGGTACCCCTGGTGCTGGTAAGAGAACCAGATCTGATTTGTCTACCCCCTCTTCTGAGGAGGTTAGACCTACTAAGAGATCACAGGGCTTTCAGCCCGGATCTTATTCGGAGGCTGCGGGTTCTCTTCGGTTGGCCATTATTAAGGAGGGCTATCTGGACTCCAAGATGGTGTCTGCAGATGTGGATCTCATCTTGGACAAGATCCTCAGTGGTGTGGACGGAATCCCTTTTGGGGGGCATTGCCGCTGCTTAGGGGGTTATATTCTAGACAATGGTGCACTCATTTATGCTTGTATAAATGAGTGCCATTGACAGGTGAACTCATTTATACTTATATAAATGAGTTCACCTGTCAATGGCTTACAAATGAGTGCTTACAAATGAGTTCACCTGTCAATGGCTTACCCGGCTTTTGGATGGATGTCCTCTTGGGCAGGGGATTCGTTTAAGGGTAATTCCTGCGATGAACCTTCAATGGCTTATAAATGAGTGCCATTGACAGGTGAACTCATTTATACAAGTATAAATGAGTTCATCTGTCAATGGCACTTACCCGGGTTTTGGATGGTTGTCCTCTTGGGCAGGGGATTCGTTTAAGGGTAATTCCTGCGATGAACCTTCCCAAAAAATAAATTCAATTTTAGAAATGCTTGGCGGGCCGCATAAACATGTTTAACGGGCCACAAGCGGCCCGCGGGCCGCGTGTTGCTCATCCCTGTTCTAGAACAATAATCGATTCCAAGAATGTTCTTTTTTAATCAAATTTAAAACTCAAATATCATACGTTAGTACAAGCTTTAACGCGCGTGACTAATTTTATAAAGTCGCGACAAGCATAGATGCGGCACTTTCGTATTTCATGTTAGAACAAGTCGCCGACAAGTGATTAACTCGTCACAAAAAATTGTTTCGGTTTAGTATGTACTACCATTATAATTAATTTTATAACAATATATTGATGGGAGAAAGTCGATAAAATAAATTCAATTTTAGAAATTCTTGGCGGGCCGCATAAACATGTTTAACGGGCCACAAGCGGCCCGCGGGCTGCGTGTTGCTCATCCCTGTTCTAGAACAATAATCGGTTCCAAGAATGTTCTTTTTTAATCAAATTTAAAACTCAAATATCATACGTTATTACAAGCTATGCGTACTTAATTTTAAAATAAACAAGAAAAACCTAAACGAAATATATAATAAGTACATAGGGTAAAATAAAATACAATAGTTATAATTACAGAGAGCTGTAATAGGGATTTCTTATTTTTCGAATACACTTTAGATACTGCACTACTAATATGGATCATATGTAGAAACATAACGTATCTAAACTATACCTACTTTTTGATGGCATATTCCCAGGCTCTAGATACTTCTGCTACTCTTTCATTTAATAGGGATTCGTTATGTAATGTTTCTAGCGCTTCCGTTATGAACTTGTGTTCGTTTCTCTCAAGGTGTCTAATCACTTTGGCATTGTCCCAGTTTATCTCAAGGTCATTAGCATATGCTTCAATCGCAAGTGCAGTAGTAATCTTTCCTTTTATGCTCTGTTATCCTTTGCTCTAGAGTTCTTGCTGTTACACCAATATATTTCGAGCATTCTCCGTCTTTTACGTTTCTTACTGGGATTTCATAGACCCCTGATCTCTCAGTCATCTTTAAGAGCTGTTAAAGATGACTGAGAGACAATTAAAGTATGGATTGCACTATATTGCAAGATACACCGGATAACCAAAGGACAAAGAGAATTACAGAGTGGCAACCAAGACAAGGGAAAAGATATCCTGGCAGGCAATATAAATGATGGAGAGATGATATAAGAAAAGTAATTGGTTCCCAGTGGATGCAGATTGCACAAGATACAGTGGGTGATCGGTTAACGAACATAATCCGTTCCAAGACAATGTGTTATCCGAATTGTTCATTAACCGATCATCGATTTACCATAGGTTTTTATGAGAATTTGATTAATTCATTCCAGAGACCCAAAAAAATATAAATAAAAATTATATAATATCTTACTACGTTTTATTTATATGTAATAAAAATAATATGTACATACATAGTCTTGCATTTTCATCTATATGTTTATTTTCTAATAAAGAATCTGTCCAATATCGATTGCTTTTCTCTCTCATTCAGGATTTTTCAGAAGTGATTAATAGCATTGTCGTGGTAGAGATCTCCAAGCTTATTGACCTCAATCTGGTATGGGTGCCATTCTAAGACCAAAAAATTGTAAAATCTCTCTCTTATCTTCTTTAATAAATCTTTGATTTGTTTTACGTTGTCTCCGAGTTCATTTTAATTGGGAAAAACTACTGTTCTTCCATCCTTACCCATAACACGAACACGCAAGGCCTAAGCCTGTCATTCCATTAGGTTAGTTAAGCCAAAATATCCTCATGGAACTATTACTGCTATTCATATAAACTGCTTACATTCATACACTTAAATAAATAGGAAACAGCACTTGATGCAGTTAAAGAAAGCCTTTATTATAAACTTATGCTAATGTTTTCGATTCAAAGAATCATCATCAGGCACACTACAACCG